>BQNB010018443.1:27629-65114 GCA_026074375.1 Tanacetum coccineum | reverse complement strand
ACAAGCTGAGTTGAACAATAGGTTAAGAAAGAAGTCTAGTCAAAGGGAGATTAGACTAATTTGGAACAATGTGCAAAGAGTGAATCATCAAAACAAATTTATTCCTACAGCAGTACTAACTAGAACTGGCAAAATTCCAGTTAGTACTGCTAGGCATAATTTTAACAGACAAGCAGTACCAACTAATGCTGCTATGAAAGTTAATACTGTTAAACATGTTATGAATAGAGTTAGACCAAAAACTGTTTTTCATAAAACTCATTCACTATTTTCAAGGCCTTTTAATAACACAACAACACTTAGAACAAATTTTTCATATCAAAAGGTTAATACTGCTGAAGTAAATGCAGTTAGTGCTGTTGGGGGAAAAAGGGAAACTGTTGTTAAGCCCTCAGCAGGTTGTAATTGGAGACCAAAAAGACATTACTAGCAAAATATCTCCAAATACAATAGTGGATCAAGTCTTAGAAATTGTTTCACTTTCAAAGATCCACTAGGCAGACTCAAGCCCAAACAGGCTTGGGTCCCTAAGAGAATCTAATCTCTTTTCTTTGATGTGCAGGATTATCCACACAGAACTTTACAGAACAAAGGGATTGTTGATAGTGGATGTTCCAGGCACATGACTGGAAACAAGGCCTACCTTGCTGAATATCAAGACTTTAATGGTGGCCCTGTTGCTTTTGGAGGAAGTAAAGGTTACATAACTAGAAAAGGTAAAATAAAAACAGGAAAGTTAGATTTTGAGGATGTGTGCTTTGTGAAAGAACTTCAGCATTTCAATCTCTTTTCAGCATTTCCACTAGTTTTCTTCTTTATGGTTAAAAAGGGTAAACATTTTTCAGGGAAAGTCACACCTTTATTTGCTTTTATATTGGTACAACCAACTGAGGATGAGGGTGCCACATCAGAAAGACCATCTGCACCACAACCTACACCCTCTCCTCCTTACCCAAGTGAAGCAAATGTTGAGCCTCAGGCTGACCCATCCCCTAGACCTTCACCTTCTACACATATTCCTGATTCTATTCCAGAGAGTTCTGGTGGGAATCATAGAGGTCAGTCATCCAGTGATAAATCCCTTTCAGGGAATGAGGGTGACATGACACTCCAAAGTGTGTATGATCTTTGTATCTCTTTGTGTACACAGGTTACAGATCAAGCCAAGGAAATAAAACACTTGAAGGCACATATCAAGAAGCTTCAGAAGAAAGCCAAACCTGTTATTACACACCACAGAGCTTGGATGAAGAGTGTATCATTGAAGAAAAGATTGGCATGAAAGAAATCCAAGGAGTTTGTATCCAAATAGGGGAGGAAATCTACCAAAGTTGAACCTTTAGTCCATAAAGATCCATTATTTGATGAGCTTCCTGATGATACATTGGATTATATAGATAATGAAGATGCTCAAGATGTGGGGAGGACAAGAGATGTAGTGAATGAAGTGAAAGAGAGTGCTGAAGATGCAGTTAGTACTGAAGGTGTAGTTAGTACTGACAGACAAAATGTTAATACTGACAGACCCATAGTTAATACCGACAAGGAAAAAGATAGTACCGTTAGCCCTGATGAAGGTACTGATGATCAAACTGAAGGAAGAAGTGCTACTCCAACCACTCCAACAACTACTCCTACAATGTTTGGAGATGATGAAACTATTGCTCAAGTTCTTCTCAACATGAGCCAAGCCAAAGCAGTTTCAAGAGAAAAAGGAGAAAGGAGTAGAGCTTAAGGATGTTGAAGAGATTGAGAGACCTAGACATACTTCAACCAGATCATTATTGACTTTAAAGCCTCTTCCAAAGATTGATCCAAAAGATAAAGGGAAAAAGAAAATTGAAGAGGAAGATAAGTCTGATACTGAATCTGAAGGTATTCTTGAAGCTGAAAAGAAGTTTAAGCAACTTGCTAGGGATGAAGAGATGGCTAGAAAGGTACAAGAAGACTGGGAAGCAAAAGAAGAAGTTAAAAAGCTAGCTGAAGAAGAAGCTATAAAGACTGCCCTTTCAAATGAATATGACTTTATTCAAGCAAGAATGGAAGCTGATAGACTTCTTGCATTAAGGCTTCAAGATGAGGAAAGAGAGAAGTTCACTGTGGAGGAGAGAGCAAAGTTACTTCATGATACAATTGTAGTTCAAAGAAGGTTTCTAGTAGAACAAAGAGCAATTTCAATAAGGAATAGACCACCTATGAGAACTCAGCTTAGGAATCAGATGATGACTTATCTAAAGCATGTTGGAAACAAGAAACACTCAGACCTGAAGAACAAAACTTTTGAAGAAATACAAGCTTTGTATGAGAAAGTGAAAAGGTTTGATGAAAGTTTCACTGCTGTTGGTTCCACTGAGGATGAAAGGAGGATTAAGGAGATGAATGAAGGAGTAAAAGACCCTGATCAGAAGAGTTTAAAGAAGAGGGTTGTTGAAGAAACTCCAAAGACTGAAGACACATCAAAGGTACCTGCTAAGGTAGATGTGACAGAGCAGGGTACAAAGAAGAGAAAAGGTGGTCATATAAAGATGATTGCAAGGAAAAGGAAAAGACCTCAACCAGATGTTAATAGTGATGATGAACATAGAAAATGCCTGAAGATTGTTACATTTGAAGGTACTATGGATAGTGAAGTAATGGAGAGAAAATCTGTCATTGCTAGGTTGGATAAGGTATCATCACCAGATGGGGACTATCTTGTTGTCTACAGAGCAAATGGAAACTTCAGGGCATTCAACTGTTTATTGGAGGTATCGCATATATTTGATAGGCAAGATTTGTTTTACTTGTATGATTTAGTGATGGAGCAGTGGTATGTGTTTAATTACACATACCTATTACCTTTAAAAACGAGCTAAAATAACCAAAAACGGACTTAAAATGCCAAAAATATGCTTGTTTTGCTAATTGTGTTGTGCAGGAACGGATATCTAAGAAAAGGACAAAAAACGAAGCCAAAATGACAAAACCGGACACGGAAGACATAGTCAAATCCAAGTGTGAAAAAAGTCAACAACAAGTCAACCCCGACAAACCCGAAGCCAAAAAGTCAAGAAAAACAAGTTTAGGGACTAAACTTGTTAAGTCCCTAATCTTATTTAAAGAAGAAAAAGAAGAAAAGAAAGAGAAGGGCCCATTCTGCCAATTTGGCAAAGTTAAACCACAAGGGGCAAAGCTGCCAAAAGAAAAGAGTTATAACACGCAAGGACTTGTGGTGCAATTGGTTATATAACCCTCAGGGGGTGTTCTTGCCAAGTTTTCAAACCCTTTGATAACACAAGGACGTGTACTGCAAACTATAAATACACCTTGAGGGACGAATTGTGTTAAACTCCCAAACCCTTCCCTGTTAAACTCATAACCCCTTTTCCCGCCCAATTTTCCCCCCAAACAAGTCACGGGTTTCTCCACCCCGTTTTATCCCATAACCCCAATTCCACCATGGATAAACCTTTCCCCCCTCCTCCACTATCATTCCCACCAGCCCTAAAGCATTGCCATGTTGGCAATCTCACCATTCTCCATGTTCTTTAACCGAATCAATGGTTGGGATTAACTCAAAGAAGCACAAAAGCTATCAATGGCTAGGATTAAGACTTTGAAGTCTCTCACAGAAGAAAAACACCTTGCAAGAGCTGAAGACTTAGCTTGTAGTATAAATAGGACCTTAGTGTTAGCCGAATGAGATATATAGCTTATTTTAGTTAATTACTTTTTAATTCAGTTAAATTTATGTTTGTTTCAGCTTATTTACAGCTTATTTAAAGTTCTTTGTACTATTTTCATCAATTAATGAAGTATTGAAGTTTTTGAGAATTTATACCCGTTTCAAGTTTTTACTGTTAAAGTGCTTAATTTACCTTCTTATGTATCAAAAAGCTCTTAAAACAGCTTATTGATAAGCTATGTTCACTTAACAAGTTAATAAGCTAAGAAAAATTTGGACTTACACTTGAAAAATTCACTCAAATTACCACAGCTTATTGAATTGGATGATAAGCCAAATTTGGATGGGCTTATGGACTACACCAGCTTATTTCTAATAAGCTGGAGCTTGTAGATTGAGCTTTCAATAGCTTATTTGCCCTTGTTTAGAGCAAAGGGCTTGGTAAGTTCTCATTTTTCCAATTTTAGCTTATTTTGTGCATTTGCTTATTTACAGCTTATTATTGCTTATTTTCTTTGTGGGTATGCTTATTTATGCTTGTTGTTGCTTACTATTGCTTAAAATATAAGTGTTGTAGTTTAAAATTCCATTGTGCAAGTTTTTTTTTTCTTCAGTCAAAAATAGGTTGTTAACTGCCATTTGAATGTTAGCTTATTCAGTGCTTATTTGTTTGTTGATTTTGCTATTAATGTCTTTTTAATGTTATTTACTTACTGTTTCATATCCTTGGCTTAAGTCACCTTTTGTTAGCTTAAAAGTCCCTTGACTAATTAAAAGGGGCGTGTTGGGGGTTAGAGAAATAAGGGTCAAAACAAGCAGTGGTATGGGTTGTAGTCTTTGGTTGATTTTCAGCTTGAGTATTAAGCTTTTTGAGGCTGTTTTTAAGTTTTTAAATTTGAAAAAGTTTTTTTAAGGTTTTCTAAGTCCTTTTTCAAACTATGGTTTTAAAGGAAGATACAATGTGCTTATTTAGATAAGCTCTTGGGCTCTTGAGTTTTAAGAATTCAAATAGTGCTGCTTTTTGTGTTTAAAACAAGTGGAACAAGTCATTTGGTCACTTGACCTTTTTGAGTCAAAACCATCAAGTTGTAAGTTTCAGTTTTTAAAAGCTAAAAAGCCTTTTCAAAAGTAAAAATCTCAGCAGGTTAAATGGTTTTTGGATTCTAAAATTGGTGCACAAGTCCATTCCTAGTGTACTTAACGATGTTTTTATATTATCTTTTTTACTTTGAGCTTATTTGGACAGCTTAAATATAGCTGTCAATTAAGCCCTTGTCTTTAGTAAGTTTTACCCTGGTGCTAAGGGAGCTGACTTTTAAGCCATCTTTTAGCTTTTTAGTGTACTTCAAGCCTAAACTTTTGGCTTATTTTGAGAGCCCCATAGCTCTTGATAAGCTCTCTTTATTTCAGTCCTTAAAAAGTCCCTTTGTTAGCTTATTTTTAAGCTCAAAAAACCCCTTTGACTGTTTTTGTTTAAGTTTTAGTGTAGGGATTGCTTATTTACTTTTTAGCTTATTGAGAGCTTTTAATTGTTGAATTCAGCCTCTTAGTTGCTTATTAGGTATGTTAAAGGCCTTAGCAAGCTTAATCCCCTTTTACCTTTGCTTATTGAGTGTTTAAGCCCATATCTATGCCTCCAAACAGTACTAATCTTCCAAGGTTTAGTCGCATGTGTGTGCATAGCTACATCCAGCTTATTTAGCTCATTCATGTGCTTATCTGTTTTCCGAGTAGCTTATTAAGATGGAGTGTTAAGTTGTGTGTGCTTCTTTTCCAAATTCTTTGCTTATTTAGTTCAAAAGGTTCACCAAGACCTTGCCCTTTTGCCTTAAGTCAGTTTAAGCCTTCTGTCAAGTTAAGCTCCTTTTTAGCTTATTTAGTTTGTAGAATTTAGCTCATAATGCTTATCTAGGTTAGGTTTAGTCCCTCCCTTAGCTTATTTAGCCTAAGTCTTAGCTTATTGGTGTTAAGTGGACCAAATGGTCTTAGTAGTTTTTAGCCTTATGCTCTTTTTTAGAACAGTCGTTTTTATAGTGTATTTTTAGCTTTTTTAGCTTTTTAGAAAAAGTCGTAGTTTTGAAAGTTGTTAAGCTCCATAAGCTTAACAACTTTGGTTCACAAAGTTTTTCAAAAAAAAAAATAGGAGACAAGGGGTGACCCGGGTGAGCAAGACTCGAACCCGGGTCTCTACCCTCGTACACCTCTCTTTTTATACACACACTTACCGCTGCGCCCTTGGGACTTTTACGTTAGTATCCCAAGGGCCAGGGTATTTAAGGGTGTTTTGGCATTATAGCAATAAGCTGTTACAGTTATTTTTCGGGCTTATTATATTAAGCCAACTTTAGTTTCTTATTTTTCGTAGGTTTATTATAGTGTCTAGTATTTTTAGTAAAATTTTAGAATTTTTCAAAGTCGTTTAGTATTTTTTATTAATTTAATTTCGTTAAAAGTTTAAAAATTCATATAAAAAAAATACAATAATTATCAAATAAATATTTGTCTTTTTTAGAAAATTTTATTTAGTCATATAGTTTGTAGGAAAAATATAAAAATTTTCGTAGGGTCGTTTTTATAACTTTTTGCTTTTTAAAGAACGGTTCCGGGTGCGGTTTTTGTCTTGACTCGTTTTTGGGTCAAACGACCTCCGTTTTCAGTCTAGTCTTTTTCATTCTTCGTTATTTGACTCCTAGAGTAGTTTAGAAGTGAAAATTTCTTCGTATGGTTTATTTGAAGAGTTTGGTTTTTCCCCTTTGTTCGGGATTCGTGTCGCGGTTTTTAGTTAATTTCTCAATTTTTAGGTTTTTCTTAACGTTTTTTGTTTGTTATTGTTTAATTTAACTTTCAACACTCTCAAATCATTTTTCTCATTCAAACTCCAATCTTCGACTGTATTGATTTTCAGCACAGCTCGTTGGGGATATAAACGACCCTTGGGTACTTCTATACCTACTTCTCGGTTTAATTGATTTGCTTTTAGACTTTCTTTATATATATTATTTTATATTTTATTATTATATTATATATATTTTTAAGGTGTAGTTTGGCAAGCAATCAATTTTGGCGCCGCTGCCCGGGGGATGTGAAAACGTTTATCGTACGTTTGAAAATTGTGTGTGAATCTGTGAATATTTTCTTTTATCAACATATAAAAATACAAAAAATATTTTCATTTTCTTTTTATTAGTATAATTATCAGATAAAAAACCAAGGAAAAACTAAATATATAAAAAACATTGTCCATAAAAGAAATAAAATTCACAAATTGTAAAAATACCAAAAATATAATATTCTCAATTGAGTATTATCATAATAAATAGTCGCTGAACTTGTTGGTTCCACTCGAACAAAGATTTAAAAACTTGCCATTTGTGTCTCTTACGACGTACGGCTCACCTTGATAAAGTTAAACAAATATAAAATAGGTATAATGAGGGTTGTTTCGAGGGTAACTACGACCCGAAAGGAGAAATAAGCTTCGCTATTCCTACTCCTCCGCTCACCTGTGCGTTTATCTTTTTGAGAGCTACCGTGAAGTAAGTAGATTATTTGGTTAAAGTTGTCTTACCTCATTGTCCGGTAAAATACATTGTGAATAAATCATTGAAAAACCAAAAAAAAATATTAGAGTAAATTTTCTTTTTATATTTCTATTTTGTGCATACGCACTCGTTCTCAAGCCCGTAGACGTCAACAACCACAAGTCCGACAAAACTTATGTTGAATCATCAATCTGAGGAAAACCTGGATAATTCCCATAGTTACGATGGCTGCTCTATTGTTACTATGCCGCGCATCCTACCATGCTCGAATGCACCTCTCGAGGGAGTACGAGGATGCGATATAGTTATTTCGGAATATCTACGCGGAATAACTTTGAGATCAAGGCAAGGTCTTTGAATCTTGTCCAAAAACAAGCAATTTTTGGAAATGATAAAGAAGACCCAGCATGCTCAATCCGTTATTTCAACAAGATCATTTTATGATGAAGATTCGAAGTACCAAATACGTCGGTTTAAACTTTGCTTCCGTTTTCTCTCGAAGGGGCGGCCGGATATGGCTGGAAAAAGAACCCCCTCGGTCGATTGAAAATGGATTGATCTTGTTTCGAAATTTTTTAACAAAATTATTCCCTCCCTCTTAAAACGACAAATTCAGAAATGAAAATCACGAGATTTCAGCAATAAATTTGATGAGTCGTTTTATGATTGCTTGGGATGTTTAAATGATCTTTTAAGGGGATGCCCTCATCATGGGTTTTCAGGAATTGCATCAACTCTATACATTTCTATAATGCCTAAACTCAATTGTTTAAGATCATTGAACTCTGCTGCCGGTGGTAACTTCTTAGACAAAATGCCTCGAGAATGTTTAAAAATCATCGAGAGCAAGTCTAAGGTACGTCAATCAAGAAACAAAGCTGTTGTAGCTAAAATGAGTACAAGCTCTTCCACCCCAGCAGTCTCATCTGATGTTGCTGAACTCAAAGACATGGTTCGGGCATTAATTCTCGACAGAAAGAACCAAACCCCAGCTTCCGCCCCCGTAAAGCGGATGAACAAAGTTGCGTATTGTCCCGAGCGTATGAGTTGTGTGTGTGTGTGTGCGCTCTCCTATTAACACGCAGTCCTAGTAGTAGTAGAGATGTGATGTAATCTAATCTATTTTACATGACAATATCCTCCAGAGTATGTGTCCAGGCGCTCCTCGGTCAATTTTATACAATAATTCTGGTTTATTGAACTCGATGGTCTCAAATCAATTCGACCTCCTGGTTTTTCATCCATTCTGAATCCTCATGCAAATAGTCAAACATTTCTATCGCGGAATAAACTCTCATCAAAAAGGAGGAATACAATTTCAAACCAAGGTTCAGATTTATCGACCTCGGTGAATTTAAACCAGTAGCTCTTCCATGGACCTGCTCTCAGACACACGGTGTGTCAAAAACAGATTTTGGAAAGATATGTCTCAAGCCATGATGCAGTGTGAGAAAACATGCAAAAAACCAAGGTCAAAACCTGAAATCCTATGGCATATTTGACTGACAATGCTTCAAAATTTGTTACTGCTATACGCTTTACTCCGGTTCTGGAACTCTTCTGGTGAACACTGTTACCAAACCAAAGGAAGATTTTTAATAGGTATCACTACCCGAAGTGGGGGTTTCCATCCAAGAGCCCGAAAGCAGTTAATCATGTCGCCGTGGTGATAAGGACTCGATTGCCTCCTGCTAATAACGGAAGCACCGAGACGTCAACTCCTGTTGTTCAAATTCAGTCTGTAATCCAAATCCTGAGCCAATGTTGCTCCTGTGGTTACTCCAATTCTAAAGCATCAATTCCCTTTCCATCAAGAAAGAAACATGATGAAAGGCCGCAAGGGAAAAGCTTAACGACCATATCGAGAAATTCTATGAAATCTTTAGAGATTTGAGTTCGAGATTAGCTTTCCGATGGCTTGAGGCTACATGCCTAAATTTGCTTCTGACTTTTAAAAACCTTTAATTGGAACAAAGAAAAAATTGAGCGAATTGGCATGAAATACTTGAATGAGAACGTTCAGCGGTCATCCTCAACAAGTTACCAAAGAAACTTGGAGGACCCTGGCCGATTTTGATTCCATGTGAATTTCCGGGATTATACATGCAACGCTTGGTGATCATGGTGCGAGCATTAATCTCATGCCTTATTATGTATGAACAATCTATTCTCCTGGAATTGACCCAGACCTGCATGACACTAGAACTAGCTGACGTTCGATCATAAAAACGATCGGTATCGCTGATAGATGTCTTTGTCAATGTGGGAAAAATTCCAATTTCAGTGACTTTGTGGTTGTTGATTCTTGAAACCAGACCCCCGATTACTTTAATTCTCGGGCGATGTTTCTTAAAAACCATCATGCTTTGTAGATGTTTGGAAGGTGAGATTACACTTCGTGTTGGCAGGGAGGCCACACATTCAAATCTGAACCAAACTTCAAGATACTCAACTGTTAACCATATGACGGTTAACAAAATCGACGTCATTGATATGGCTTGTGAGAGTATTCTTAAGTGAAGTCCTAGGAATTTTCAAAGTGATTGCGTGTGGCAAATCCCACTCTATATTTTGGTCTATTGTTTCTAAGCTTCTCTAAAATCTCACTCCTTTCGGGGACAGTGATTTTCTTTTATTTGAAGAAGCAGATTCGTTTCTTGCTCTAGAAGATGATCCAACTTCATCTGAAGTTGATCCAACTTATCAGGATCCTGAGGGGGACATCCTGCTTCTAGAAGCAATTTTGAACAGTGAACCACCACCCCCCTCCCAAATCAAGAACATATATCCTGGGAGATAGGAAAAGAAACTCAAAACTCTGTGAAGCAAAAACCGTTGAATATTCCGTTGTTGAACCTCCATGGTTGAATCAAAGGAATTGCAACCTCATCTTATTACGCATTTTTAGAAGGTGCGAAAGTTGCCTGTCATATTGCTAATGACTTAAAAGGATGAGGAAAAAGGCAGCTCTTCTCAAGGTTCTCAGTCCCACAAGCTGAGCATCGCTTGGAAACTCTACGATATACCAAGGCGTGTTACCCAGAAGTTTGTACTCACAAAATTCTATGGAAGAGGACTATGAACATTGTGCAAAGTCAGAGAAGGGTAAAACCAAAAATCAACGACGTTATAGGAAGGAGGTTGAAAATCTCCTTGAGCTGGTTTGATTTACCCATCTCTGACAGCCCTTGGTGTATGGACAGGTACCTGTGTACCTAAGAAAGGAGGCATAACGTTATAACAAATGATGAGAATGAACTAATGCTACTCGATTGGTCAAGGGATGGCGGTATGTATATGAGTTACAGAAGCTTAATGTAGCCACCCAGAAGGACCACTTCCATTGCCATTTCTGGGACCAAATGCTCGACAAGACTAGCAGGAAAACCAATTACTACTGTTTCCTCGATGGCTTCTGGGTTATTTTCAGATCCCAATTAGACCCATATGATCAAGAAAGACAACCTTTACTTGCCATACGGAAACTTTCGCCTATCGTCGCATGCCTTTTGGGCTATGCAAGCTCCGGGTACATTCAACGATGTTGATGGCAATTTCCACGGATATGATGAAAAAAGATGGATGTATTTATGATGACTTTTCGGTCTTCGGGGACTCTTTCTCTAAAAAAAAACCCCCCCCCCCCCCCCTGCCTATCCCATTTGGAAAACAAATGTTGAAGCGGTGTGAAGTCAGCAATTGTCTTTAAACTGGGAGAAGAAGCCATTTTATGGTGTAGGAAGGCACTTGTTCTCGGACACAAAATTTCGAAGTCGGGACTTGAGGTTGAGTAGAGCTAAAGTCGAAGTAATAGTAAATCCCTCATCCGATACTGTCAAAGGTGTACGTAGTTCCTTGGGCACGCCGGTTTTTTACCGACGATTCATTCAGGACTTCTCTATAATATTGCCCGTCCTATGACTCCATTTGCTTGAAAAAGAGACTCCATTCTTTCCTCTATGACAAGTGGATCGATTCTTTAATACACTATACGAAAATTGAATGATGGCTTCGATCTTAATTGCTCCAGATGGGACTTGCCCTTTGTAATGCAAGTTCGATGCTAGCGACTTCGCAATTGGGGCAGTCCTCGGGCAAAGAAAAAACAAGCATTTCCAACCTATACACTATGCTAGCAAGACTATGAACGAGGCTCAAACTCACTACACTACTACCGAAAAGGAATTACTTGCAGTAGTGTACGCCTTCGAAAAATTCCGGTCATATCTTGTTATGTCCAAAAAGCATAGTGTTATTCTGATCATCTGCCATCAAGTATTCTTTGCAAGGAGGATGCTATGGCATGGCTCAGGCGGTGGTTTTCCTATTGCTCCAAGGAATTTGATATGAAATTCGAGGACATAAAAAAGGGGCTGAGATCTCACAGCGATCATCTGTCCAGACTTTGAAAACCTCATCAAGACAAACTCGAGAACATAGTAATCATTGAAGCATTTCTCTCTCAAAACTCTTGGTTCTGTGCTCTTCAAGATCAAAGTTACCCCATGGTTTGCAGATTTTGCAGAACTACATGCGGGGAAATTCGTTATCAAGGGAGATGACATTCCCAACAATAAAAATAAATTCTTCAAGGATGTCAAACATTATTTCTGGGTGATCCCTTCCTGTTTAGGATCTTGCTGATCAGGTGATAAGTCGTTGTGTTTCTGGGCAAGAAGCTTTAGGACATTTCCAAAGCTTGCCTCAGTGGACCCAATGGGGGACACTATGGTGCCAATTAACAGCAGGAAAAGGTCTTCGATTCAGGATTTTATGGTCCACCATCTACAAGGATGCCATGACTTTGTCACCCGTTGTGAACATTTGTCAACGTCAAGGAAAAAATTACGCCTCGTGATGAGATGCCACAAAAATCTCTCATCCAAGTTTGCGAACTCTTTGACATCTGGGGTATTGTATTTTATGGGGCCGTTCCGTCTTAAGAGGGAACAAGTACATACTCGTGGGCTGTTGACTACTTGTCAAAAGGGGTTGAAGCAAAAGCGATACCCACCAATGATGCCGAGGTTGTTTGCTAATTTTTAAAAACTTCTCTTTTCTCGATTTGGTGCCCCCGAGCTATCATAGTGAATACGCGGAACACACTTTTGCAATGCCAGTTTACAAAGGTCATGCTTAAGTATGGAGTCATCATCGTCTCATCCACAATATCACCCACAAACAAGTGGGCCAAGTTGAGTGTCAAATCGTGGTTTGATAGCGTATTCTTGAGAGGAACCGTGGGTGTAAATCCGTGCCTCGCTTGGTCGGACAAAACTAGATGATGCTCTATGGGCCCTTCGCACAGCTTAACAAAACACCATGGGTGAACTCGTATAGCTCTGTGTTGGAAAGGCATGTCATCTACGATCGAGTTAGAGCACAAAGTACTGGGCCCTCATAGCATACAAAATTTTGATGTTCAAACTGCGGGTGATCATAGGGAAAAGTTCAACAGAATGACTAAATGAACTTCGTGATCAGCCTACGAAAATCTTTAATATATAAAGAGAGAAAACCAAGAGGGATCCATTATGCTAAGATTAAAAACAGCGTTTTCAACGTTGGTGATCGTGTTTCCTCTTCAACTCTAGACTGAAGATTTTCTCGGGCAAATTGAAATCCCGTTGGTCCGGACCATTCACCATTGTTCAAGTATTTCCTATGGCACGTCGAGTTATTCAAAACTCCCGGCCCTACTTTAATAGTGAATGGTCATCGTTTAAAAAACACTACTTTGGGGTGGGGACTTACCAACCGAGGTTGTCCCGGATCTCCAGACGTTCCCCATGGACCAATAAATTCGGGGGACGGGTCAAGCATAGCGACCTTAAACAAGCGCTTCGTGGGAGGCACCCCATGCTTATCAGTAGTAGTAATAAATAAGTGTTTGTGTGTGAGGAGGCTTACATTTTCCATGTTTTGTCCATTACCCGTGTTTTGTCCATGTTTTGTGTGCTTTGTGTTGTATGTCCAGGATTTCCCGGATTGTAAGACCTTCGTGCTCGCAGTATACCCAAGAGTTTAACATCCTCAGCTTCATTTTTAGGATATCAGTATCCACATCCAATCGACTAAAGTTTTATCTTTGGCACATCTTCATAAACGGCCTTAGATTTGCGATAGGAAACCCCTTTGGAATCATCGGAGGTCGATGTTTAGCTCTAGATATGGGGGGGGGGGGATCTTCGATTTGATGTTTGCCTGCAGCTGTTGTTATCACGTAATCCCGTTTTTACCACCAAATTTTTGCAAAAATACCAAAAAATTGAAAATTTTTAAAATTTTCAAAAATAAAATAAGTGTTTTGTCACAGTTTTGACTTTCCTAATGGGTAGAATGAGAATAATTTTTGACTCGATCGGGCGTGTTGAGCCCTAGCTAGTTCCTAACGACCACTTTGTAGGCTAAGCTTTCACGAATTCTATTGCTTCGAATTTTAATAAGGTGAAGAACAAGAAGTGATAGAGTTAAATATAAGTTTATGTGCTGAGCAAGATTCTTCTAAAACTTATATGAGTAACTTGTGGCTTTTTCTCCCATTAGCTTCTAATCCACCTAATCATACGTGCTCAATTCAATTCAACTAAGTCAATCAATGTTTTTAGAAAAAGCTTCAAATTTGTAACTTGTTTAATTCTTAAAGCGAGATTTTCTGTTCTTAATATTTTGAAAGTTAAATGAAAAGTAGCATGAATGAAACTCATGAATGCAAAAATGCAGAATATTGAAATTATGCCAATAAAGCATACATTTGATTTATATGGAGCACAGTAAATAGATGTGTCGTGATATCCCACTCCGCTAAACCACGAGGTGGGGGTTCAAACTAGACACTTTTATTTCTTGGGATTTGGTGTGTTGTGATATCTTACAAGAGCGAGGTCTTAGTGTGAGAGGTTCAAACTAAGACACCTATCCTTAGCCATATTAGGAAGAAGGTGTTGATGTGATTTCCCACTACGCTAGCAACGGGGTGGGTTTTCAAACTAAGAACACCGGTCGTTGGTTGTGATATCCTACTAGGGAGCGAGGCCTAGGTAGGTGTTCAAACTAAGCAACGCATTCCTAACTTTAAGAACTTGAGTATAGTGATGAAGATGATGCAAAAGTTCTACAGTTAAAAAGTTCGTTCTTTAAAATTCAAGTTACATGTCATAATATAGTTGTTGCTTTGAGTCATGATTTTACATCTGGAATCACGACCTATGGAAATAGTTTGATACTATTTTTATGGGGATGAGTTGAAATTGAGTACACACATTTAAATCATACTATTCTTGTTGGGAGGTTAATGTTCACAAGTCATAATATGAGTGCCTTAGCATTTAGACTTATATTGACAAATGATCTTGTTTAATTGATTTGGTTTGGAACTAGTGAAAAATCCGGGGACGATGTAATTTATCCGTCAGGCTCATCCGTAGATTATTATGGAGTTTCTCATTTTCCTATGTCCCAATATGATATAATAAAGGAAGTCAAACAGGAAGTCAAGAAAAGAAAAGGAAATCCAAAAAAATTCGGATAGTAGTGTTAGATAAAAATGGTAAAAACGGGACTTGCCGAAGCTATTGATTCCTTAGTTCTCCTTGGCGAACACTTAGCTACTTTTCAAGGTTATTAGTCGAGGGGGATTGTTGATTCTTAGGTTTCATGATGTTACTTCATATCATTGCGGTGAGGCCGGTAATACATTCGTATGGGGGATTTTGGTATGTATTTAATTACACATACCTTTTACCTTTAAAAACGAGCTAAAATAACCAAAAACGGACTTAAAATGCCAAATATATGTTGTTTGTAATTGTGTTATGCAGGGAACGGATATCTAAGAACGACAAAACAAAGCCAAAACCGACAAAAACCGGAAACGGAATGGAAAAGCAGGAAAAAGCCAAAAGCCAAATTCAAAGCCGGAAAAGTCAAAGTCACAAAAAAGGTCAAACCGACGAAAGAGGAATCAACAAGAAGGACTTTAAGGAGAAAAATACTCAATCTAGCTTTGAGGGGACCAAAATTTGCAAATCCCAAAGTATATCAATGGGATTTTTTTTAAAGGGTTGAGAAAACTTTGGGGGGCTGTTTTTGCCAAACATCAAGTTTCATTACTTAAGGCCGGGATTTATAAAAGAAGAAAGAAAGAAAAAGGGGTGAATGTGTCAAAGTTGAAGTTGTGTCTGTTTATAACAGACCATAACCCATTTCCCGCCAAACACATAGTACTAACTCAGGGTCTTTTTCAATCTTTTACCCCGCCTTTTCTTCTCATCCCCATGGATAAGCACATTCCCCCTCCTCCACTATAATTCCCACCAAAATTCAGCCTTTGCCATGTTGGCAATCTCCCAATTTCCCATAAAAGTAGCCGAATCAATGGCTAAGATGGTTTTAAAAGAAGCACAATGGTTATCAAAGGTGGGATGAACCTTCCTTGAAGTACTTCACATCCTGTGAAACACAAGAAGAAAGAGCTGAAGACATAGCTTATAGTATAAATAGAACCTTAGTGTTAGCCGAAAATAGATAGCTTATTTTAGTTAATTAATTTTTAATTCAGTTAAATTTATGTTTGTTTCAGCTTATTTACAGCTTATTTAAAGTTCTTTGTACTATTTTCATCAATTAATGAAGTATTGAAGTTTTTGAGAATTTATACCCGTTTCGTCTTTTTACTGTTAAAGTGCTTTAATTACTTATTATGTATCGATCCCATATATAAAAATAAAAAAGTAAAAAAAAAATAATAATCAAAAACAAAAAAAAATAAAAAGAAAAAAAAAAAAAAAAAAAAAATATATACAAAAATCTAATAATACAAAAAAAATAAAAAAATAAAAAAAAAAAAGCTCTTAATACAGCTTATTGTATGCCTATGTTCACGTATACAAGGTAATAAGCCCCCAAGGAAAATTTGGACTTAACTTGAAAAATTCACTCAAATTACCACAGCTGTTTGAATTTGATGATAAGCCAAAATTTGGATGGCTTATGGACGAATACCTGCTTATTTCTATTAAGCTGGAGCTTTGTAGATTAAGCTTTTACTTGCTTGGTTTGCCATTGTTGAGAACAAAAAGGCTTGTAAGTTTTCAAGTTCCATTTTTGCTCATTTTTTAGTTTGCTTATTTATAGCTTATTAGTGTTTATTTTTCCTTTGGTATGTTTTTATGCTTACTATGATGTTTAGTACTTAAAAGATAGGTGTTATAAGTGTAAAATTCAATTGTGCAAGTTTTATACCATTTTCACCGTCAAAAAGGGTTGTTAATGCATTTTGAATTTTAGCTTATTCCAGTGCTTATTTGTTGTTGATTTTTGCTTATTAATGTTTTTAGTGCTTAGTTGTCAATTCCCTTTAAGAGTTATGAGTTAAAACAGCCTTTTAAAGTGTAAGAGTCCCTTGACAGAATTTAAAGAGGTGTTTGGGTTAAGAGTAAAAACGGGTCAAAAATGGTTTTGAATGGGTTGTTGTCAAGTTGGTTAGATTTAGCTTAAGTATTAAGCTAATCTAAGTCTGTTTTTAAGAGTTTTTAAGTTTTAAAGTTGTTTTTCAAAGTTTTTCTAAGTCATTTTTCAAACTGTGGGGTTTTAAAAGAAGCTACAAGTGCTTATTTAGATAAGCACTTGGGATCTTGAGTTTTAAGTTCAAAAAGTGTATTTTTGTGTGTTTAAAACAAGCTGACCAAGTCCCCTTGGTCACTTGACTTTTTGAGTCAAAATCATCAAAGTTGTAAGTTTTAGTTTTTAAAAGCTAAAAGCCTTTTTCAAAAGTAAAAATCAGCAGGATTAAATCGTTTCTGGTAGTTAAAAATTGGTGCACAAGTCCATTTCCTAGTGTACTTAAGCTGTTTTAACTTATCTTTTAAATTTAAGCTTATTTGACAGCTTAAAATAAGCTGTCAATTAAACACTTGTCTTTAGCTTAAAGTTTTCCCCTGTTGCCACCATTCTAGCTTTCTAGTGAACTTAAGCATGAGTTATTGGCTTTTCTAAAAAGCCAATAAGCTCTTTTGTAAGTTTCCTCAGTTTCAGGCTTTAAAAAGCACTTTTGATGGCTTATTTTTAAGCCAAGTTTTTGTCCCTAGCTTAAGTATACCACCAACAGTACTAACACTTTAGTTAGTACTGTTGTAGTTATTAAGCTCCCTCTTGGCTTATTAAGCTTATTTCATAAGCTAATTTTTGTTCCTAGTGGCTAATTAGGTTGGTGTAATAAGCTGTGTTTGCTTATTTTCCTTTTTCCTTGGCTTATTTTGTGTAAACAGCCCAAGACTTAAGCCTTTTAGCCTTTTTAGCTTAGTTTAAGCTTCTGTCAATTTAACCTCTTTAAGCTTATTTAGCTTTAGTTTTTAGCTTTTTAATGCTTACTTAGGATAAGGTAGCTTATTCTTTTAGCCTTTTTAGTCCTAGCTTAGCTTAAGTGTCCCAAGTGTCCAAATGACTTAGCCATTTTTTTTGCTTAAAAGCTTTGTTAAGCTTCTGTCGTTTTAAAAGCTGTTTTTAAGCTTATTTATAAGCTTTCAAAAAAGGTTGTAGTTTTGAAAAGTGTTAAGCTCATCGAGCTTAACAACTTTCATTCACAAAGTTTTTCCAAAAAAAAAGAAAGGAGACAAGGGGTGACCCGGGTGAGCAAGACTCGAACCCGGGTCTCTACCCTCGTACACCTCTCTTTTTATACACACACTTACCGCTGCGCCCTTGGGACTTTTACGTTAGTATCCCAAGGGCCAGGGTATTTAAGGGTGTTTTTGGCTATTAAGCCATAAGCTGTTTACAGCTTATTTGGGGGCTTATTTATAAGCAATTCTTTTGTTTCTTATTTTTCGTAGGTTTATCATAGTGTAAAGTATTTTTAGTAAAATTTTCAGAATTTTTAAAGGTCGTTTATTATTTTTTACAATTTAATTTCGTTAAAAGTTTAAAAAATTCATAAAAAATACAAAAATTATCAAAAAAATATTTTTCTTTTTTAGAAAATTTTATTTAGTCATATAGTTTGTAGGAAAAATATAAAACTTTTCGTAGGGTCATTTTTGTAACTTTTTGCTTTTTAAAGAACGGTTCCGGGTACGGATTTTGTCTTGACTCGTTTTTGGGTCAAACGACCTCCGTTTTCAGTCTAGTCTTTTTCATTCTTCGTTATTTGATCCCTATAGTAGTTTATTTCTCCGTAGGGTTAATTTTGACGATTTTAGGTTTTTCCCCCTTTGTTCGGGATTCGTGCTCTCGTTTTCTAGCTTAATTTCGTAATTTTTAGGTTTTTCTTAAACGTTTTTGTTTATTATTGTTTAATTTAGCTTTCCACACTCTCAAATCATTTTTCTCATTCAAACTCCAATCTTCCGACTGTATCGATTCTCCAGTCCAGCCTCGTTGGGGATAAACGACCCGGGAACATTCTATACTACTTCTCGGTTTTATTGATCTTGTTGATTTTTAGACTTATATATATTTTATATTTTATCATATATTATATATTTAGTATAAAATTCGACGATCAATTTTTGGCGCCGTTGCCGGGGAGGCTGTGAAAACGATTATCGTTACGTTTGAAAATTTTTGTTTGAATCTGTGAATATTTTCTTTTATAAAAAACATAAAAAGTACAAAAATATTTTTCATTTTCTTTTATTAGTATAATTATCATATAAAAACAAAAGAAAAAACCAAAAATATAAAAACATTGTCCATAAAAAAGAAATAAAATTCACAAATTGGTAAAAAATACCAAAATATAATATTCTCAACTGAGGTATTATAACTTCCGGTGAACTTGTTGGTTCCCAACTCGAACAAAAGATTTAAAAACTTGTCATTTGTGTCTCTTACGACATACGGCTCACCTTGAAAAGTTAAACAAACTATAAAGTGGGTATAAGGAGGGTTGTTCCGAGGAACTACGACCCGAAAGGAGAAATAAGCTTCGCGCTATTCCTACTCCTCCGCTCACCTGTGCGTTTATCTTTTTGAGAGCTACCGTGAAGTAAGTAGATTATTTGGTTGAAGTTGTCTTATCTCATTGTCCGTTAAAATCAATTGTGAATAAATCATTGAAAAAACCAAAAAATAAAAATAAATAAATAAATAAATTAGTGTAAATTTTCTTTTCAAATTTCTATTTTGTGCATGCGCACTCGTTCTTAAGCCCGTAGACGTCGACAACCACAAGTCCGACAAACTTCTGTTGAATCACCGAATCTTGAGAAACCAACTAACAATCAAGAAACTTTCAATCCTCCTATAGTTACGATGGACGATAATCGTACTATGGCTCAATTGCTCGAGGCACCTTGATTTAGAGAATTTCTTTCAAATTATAATATATAATATATATTAAAATATAAAATATATAAGTAATTTAAAAAAAAAACAACAACAATCAATGTAACCGGGAGCAGTATAGACTATTCCCGGGTCGTTAATCCCCAATGAGGCTGTGTTGGAAAATCGATACAGTCGGAAGATTTGAGTTTGAAGGAGAGAATTTCCCGTTTTCTCTCGAAGGGGCAGCCCGGATATGGCTGGAAAAAGAACCCCCTCGGTCGATTGAAACATGGGATGATCTTGTTTCGAAATTTATTAACAAATTCTTCCCTCCCTCTAAAACGACAAATCTCAGAAATGAAATCACGAGATTTCAGCAAAAATTTGATGAGACGTTTTATGAGGCTTGGGATCGTTTCAATGATCTTTTAAGGGGATGCCCTCATCATGGGTTTTCAGAATAGCATCACTCGATACATTCATATTGCCCTAAACCTCAATTGATCAAATTCATTAACTCTGTGCCTGGTGGTAACTTCTTTAGACAAAATGCTGAGAATGTTTAAAAAATCATCGAGGATGCAAGTCTAAAGTACGTCAACCAAGAAACAAAGCTGTTGTAGCTAAAATGAGTACCAGCTCTTCCACCCAAGCAGTCTCATCTGATGTTGCTGAACTCAAAGACATGGTTCGGGCATTAATTCTCGACAGAAAGAACCAAACCCCAGCTTCCGCCCCGTACAAGCGGTTGTTGAACAAAGTTGTGTAACTTGTGGGGGCGGTAATCTTATCTCAAAAACTGTCCAGCACAATAGCAGCATTACATGACAATATTCCAAGAGTATGGTCTAGGCCGTTGCGGCCAATTTCAACCAAGCTAATTCTGGTTTATCGACCTCCGTGGTCTCAAATCAAATTCGACTCCTGGTTTTCCTCCCATTCAGAATAATCATGCAAATAGTTAAACAATTTCATATGAGGAATAACTTCAATCAAACAGAGAAAACAATTTTAACCTAAGGTCAGATTTATCGACCTCGGTCAATCAACCAGTAAGCCCATCAAGGACTGCTCCTCAGGACACACGGTATGTCAAAAAACAGATTTTGAAAGATTTATGTCAGAGCAATGATGGCAGTGTTGAGAAACATGCAAAAATCAAGGTCAAAACCTGCAATCCCAAATTGGCAAATTTGATGACATTGCTTTCAAAATTTGTACTGCTTAATACAGCTTTCTATTCGGTCTGGAACTCTTCCCCCCCCCCCCCCCCCATGGTAACACTGTTACCAACCCAAAGGAGATTTTAAAAGGTTTACAACTACCCGAAGTGGTGTTACCTCAAGGACCAAAAGCAGTTAATCTTGACGCCGATGGGGACAAAGGACACGATGCCTCCTGCTAATAACGGAAAGCACCGAAGACGTCCAATCTCTGTTGTTAAATTCGGTCTCGTAATCTAAAATCCTGGGCCCAATGTTGCTCCTGTTGTTATCCATTCCTAACGCACAATTCCATTTCCACAAGAACGATAAATGATGAAAGCGCAAGGAAAAGCTAACAACCAAATCGGAGAAATTTATGACATCTTTAGAGTTTTGAGTTTCGAGATTAGCTTTTACGATGCCTTGGATGCTCATGCCTAAATTGGCTTCGACTTTAAACCTTAATTGGAAAACAAAGAAAAATTAAGCGAATTGCAAAGAAATCTTTTGAATGAGAATGTTGTTTCAGCGGTCATCCTCAACATAGTTACCAAAGAAACTTGGTGTGCCTGGGCCGATTTCTGATTCCATGTGAATTTACAGGGATTACTCAGCAACGCCTTGGCCGATCTTTGGTTGCGACCATTAATCTTATGCCTTTATTCTGAACAATCTATATCTTCCTGAATTGACCCCGACTTGCATGACATTAGACTAGTGACCAGGTACGATCACTAAACGATCGGTGTTATCGTGAAGATGTCTTTGTAAATGTTGGAAAATTCCAATTTCCAGCTGACTTCGTGGTTGTTGATTTTGAACCAGACCCCCGAGTACCTTTAATTCTCGGGCGATGTTTCTTGAAAACCAGTCATGCTTTGATAGATGTTTATGAAGGTGAGATTACCCTTCGTGTTGGCAAGGAGGCCATCACATTCAATCTGGACCAAACTTCAAGATACACAGCTGATTACAACCATATGACGGTAAAACATAAATCGACGTCATTGCTATGGCTTGTGAAGGAGTATTCTTAAGAGGTCCTAGGATTTTCAAACGTGGTCGCGCTAGTGGCAATTCCCACTCTATATTTGAGCCTATTGTTTCTACTGCTTCTCAAATCTCACTCCATTCGGGGTAGTGTTGTCTTTTATTTGAAGAAGCAAATTCATTTCTTGCTCTAGAAGATGATCCCACAACTTCATCCTGAAGTTGATCCAACATATCAGATCCTCGAGGGGGACACCTGCTTCTAGAAGTAATTTTGAACAGTGAACACACCAACCCCCCCTCCCAGCAAGTAACAATATCTGCCTGTGGAGTTAGGAAGAGAACTCAAACTCTTATATGAAGATTAAAACCGGTTGTTGAATCTTTCCGTTGATGAAACCTTCCCGAGGTTAAACTCACGGAACTTTGCCCACACATCTTGAATACGCATTTTTAGAACGGTGACGACAAGTTGCCTGTCATAATTGCTAAATACTTAAAAGACATGCGGAAAAGCAGCTCTTCTCAAGGTTCTCAAGTCTACAAGCGAAGCCATCGATTGGAACTCTCGATATAAAGGGTGTTTAACCCAGAATTTTGTTTCACAAAATCTAATGGAAGAGGGACTACGAAACCATCTGTGCAAAGTCAGAGGAAGGGGTAACCCAAAAAATCCACGTCGTTTCAAGAAGGAGGTTGAAAAAATTCTTGACGCTGATTGATTTACCCCATCTCTGAAGCCATTAGGTTGCCGGTACACTGTTGTACCTAAGAAGGAGGCATATAACTTCATCACAAATGATGAGGATGAACTAATTCCTACTCATTTGGTCACGGGATGGCGTGTATGTATTGATTACAGAAAGCTTAATGAAGCCGCCTAAAAGGACCACTTCCATTGCTTCTTCATGGACCAAAAATGGCTCGAAAGACTAGCAGGAAACCAATACTACTGTTCCTCGATGGCTTCTGGGTTATTTTCAGATCCCAATTGACCCAAAAAGATCAAGAAAAGAAACACGTTACTTGCCATACAGAACTTTCGCCTATCGTCGACATGCCTTTTGGGCTATGCAATTGCTCCCGGGTCATTCCAACGATGTGTGATGGCATTCTTCCCACGATATGATTGAAAAAACGATGAAGTATTTCATGAATGACTTTTTTTGGTCTTCGGGGGGGATTCTTTCTATACCTGCCTATCCCATTTGGGAAAATGTTTTAAACCGGGTTGAAGACACTAATTTGTCCCTTAAATTGGGAGAGAAATGAAAAGCCATTTCATGGTAAAGGAAGGCATTGTTCTTGGGACACAAATTCTAAGTGGGGAATTGAGGTTCGGATCGTGCTAAAGTGACAGTAATAGCTTAACTCCCACATTGCCGACTACTGTAAAGGTTGTCCGTAGTTTCTTGGGCCCGCCGGCTTATACCGACGATTCATTCAGGACTTCTAAAAATTTGACCGGCCCTTTGACTTATTTGCTTGAAAAAGAGAAAAAAAAAAAGAGACTACATTTTTCTCTCTGGGAGTGTATCGATTCCTTTAATTTACACTCAAAAGAAAATTTATGGAGGCTCCGATCTTAATTGCTCCCGACTGGAAACTTTGCCTTTTGGAACTGATGTATGCGATGCTAGCGACTTCGCAATTGGGGCAGTCTCGGGCAAAGAAAAACCAGCATTTTCAACCTTACATATGCTAGCAAGGACTATGAACGAGTCTCAAACTCCATTACACTACGACTTTTCCGAAAAAGATATTACTTGGCCTGGTGTATGCTTTTGAAAGTCGTTCTATATTGTTATAGTCCAAAAGCATAGTGTATACAGACCATTCAGCCATTAAGTATCTCTTTGCCAAAAAGGATGCTAAGGCAAGACTGATGCGGTGGATTCTTTTGCTCAAGAATTTGACATTGATGTTCGAGACAAAAAAGGAAGCAGAAAATCTTGCTGCAGGATCATTCTTTCAAGACTGGAAAATCCTCACCAAGATTAAGTGCGAGAACAAGGAAAAAATGAAGTATATTTTCCTCTCGAAACCCTTGGATCTCTTGCTTTAAAGTATGATAATACCCCATGGTTTGCAGATTTCGCAAACTACTATGCGGGGAGAAAGTTTTAGTGTATGGGATGTCGTTCCCAACATAAGAATAAATTCTTCAAAAGATGTTAACCATTACTTTTGGGACGACCCCCTTACTGTTTAAAAACAGTTGACCATGTGATCAAACGTTGTGTTTTCGGTGGATAAGTAGCTTATGACTTTCTCAGCTTGCCACAAGTGGACCCCACTAGGGGACACTATGGTTGCCAATTTACACAGCAAGAAAAGATCTTTGACTCTGGATTCTATTGCCACATCTACAAGGATGCCCCATGACTTTGTCACCCGTTGTACATTTGTCAAACGTCAAGGAAAATTACGCAACGGATGAGGATTGCACACAAAACTCATCCAAGTTGCGAAATCTTTGACATCTGGGGCATTGATTTTATGGGGCCGTTCCGTATTCAGAGGGAAACAAAGTACATACTCGTGGCTGTGGGACTACATGACAAATTGGGTTGAAGCCAAAAGCGCTCCCACCAATGATGCCGAGTAGTTGTTTGCAAATTTTTAAAAACTCTCTTTTCTCGATTTGGTGCCCCCCGAGCTATCATAAGTGATCGCGGAACTCCTTTTGCAATGACCAGTTTACAAAGGTCATGCTTAAGTACGGAGTCACTCACCGTCTCTCCACCGCGTATCACCATCAAACAAGTGGGCAGTTGGAGGTGTCAAATCGTGGGTTTAAAGCGTATTCTTGAGAGAAACCGTGGGAGAAATGTGCCTCCTGGTCGGACAAACTAGACGATGCCTCTTCTGGGCCTTCCGCAAGCTTACAAAACATCCATCGGGTTGCACCTCCTGTATAAGCTTGGTGTATGGAAAAAGGCATGTCTCTAACCGATCGAGTTAGACACAAAGCTTACTGGGCCCTAAAGCATACAAATTTTGATGTTTCAACTGGGGTGTGATCACAGGAAAGTTCACTGAATGAACTAAAATTGAACTTCGTGATCAAGCCTACGAAAAACATTTTAATCTATAAGAAGAAAACCAAGAGGATCTATGATGCTTAAGATTAAAAACCGCGTTTTCAACGTTGGTGATGTGTTTCCTCTTCTACTCTAGATGAAGTTTTTCTCGAGCAAATTGAAACCCGTTGGTCCGGGACCATTCACATTGTTCAAGTATGTCTTATGGCACCCCGTTGAGTTATATACTCAAAAATCGGGCCCAACTTTAAAAGTGAATGGTCATCATATACTACACTATTTTGGAGGGGACCATACCAATCCGAAGTTGTCCGGAGATCTCCAAACCTTCCCTAAGGACATTGAATTCAGGGAAATGGGTTCAAGCGTTCGGGACCTAAAAAAGCGCTTGTGGGAGGTCCCCATGCTTATCAGTAGTAGTAATAAATAAGTGTTTTGTGTGAAGATGGCGTACATTTTCCATTACCCGTGTTTTGTCCATGTTTTGTGTGCTTTGTGTTGTATGTCCAGGATTTCCCGGATTGTGAAGACTCTCGTGCTCCAGTATCCACAAGAGTTTCACATCCTCAGCTTCATTTTGGGAATCCATTATTCAAATCTAATCGACTAACGTTTTATCTTTTGGCACACTTTATAAACGGCCTTAGATTTTGCGGTAGGAACCCTTTTAAAACATCGAGTGACGATTGTTTAGTTCTGTATGGGGGGGATCTTCGAGTTTGATTTTTTTCCTGCACTCGTTGGTTATCCACACAATCCGTTTTTACACGAAAATTTTTGCAAAAATACCAAAAACATTGAAAAAAAATTTAAAAATTTTCTAAAAATAAAAATAAGTGTTTTGTCACAATTTTGACTTTCCTTATTGTGTTAGAATGAGAATAATTTTTCGACTCGATCGGGCGTGTTGAGCATAGCTAGTTCCTCAACTTACCGCTTGTAGGCTAAGCTTTCACGAATTCGATTGCTTCGAATTCTAATAAGGTGAAGAACAAGAAGTAGATAAGTTAAATATAAGTTTATGTGCTGAGCAAAGTTCTTCTAAAAAAACTTATATGGAATAACTTGTGGCATTTTTCTCCCATTAGCTTCTAATCACCTAATCATACAGTGCTCATTCAATTAAACTACGTCAATCGATGTTTTTTAGAAACGCTTCAAATGTGTAACTGATTCTTTTAAAGCGAGATTTTTCTATTCTTAGTAAGTAATTCAAAAGAGATAAAATGCCAAAGAAGCATGAAATGAAGTATGAATGCAAAAACTGCATGAATATTGAAATTATGCCAATGAAGCATACATCTTTGATTATATGGAACAAGTAAAGATGTGTCGTGATATCCCACTCCGCTAACCCACGATGAGTGGGGTTTCAAACTAAGAATCTTTACTTTTAGGGATTTAGTGTGTGTGATATCTCACCGGGATGCGAGGTCTAGGTGAGGGTCAAAAACTAAGGAACATATCTTAGCCATATTAGGAAGAAGGTGTTGATGTGATTTCCCACTACGCTAGCAACGGGGTGGGTTTTCAAACTAAGAACACCGGTCGTTGGTTGTGATATCCTACTAGGGAGCGAGGCCTAGGTAGGTGTTCAAACTAAGCAACGCATTCCTAGCTTTAAGAACTTATGATTATAATGATGAAGATGTTGCAAAAAGTTCTACAGTTAAATTTTCGCTCTTTAAAATCAAGTTACAAGGTCCTAATAAGTTGTTGCTTTGAGTCATGATTCATCTTGAATCACGACTATGGAAATAAGTTGATCTATGGTTGAAAGGGTTTTTGAAAATGAGCAACTCATTTTAAATTCATATAGTCATGTTGGGAGTTAAAAGTTCACAAGTCATAAGTATGAGTGCTTAGCATTTAGACTTATATTGACATGATCTTGTTTAATTGCTTGGTTTGGAGCTAGTGAAAAATCGGGGACGATGAATTTATCCGTCAGGACATCCGTAGATTATTCTATGGGCGTTTCTCATTCTATGATCCCAATGTTGATATAATAAAGGAAGTCAAACAGGAAGTCGAGAAAAGAAAAAAAAATCCAAAAAATATTAGGGATAGTTAGTGTTTTAGATAAAAAAATGGTGATAATGGGACTTGTCGATAGCTTTTTGAAATTCTTTTTAGTTCCCTTGACGAACAACTTAGCTACTTTTCAGGATATTAGGCGAGGGGGATTGAGATTCTCCACTTTTTAGTAAATGTTTACTTCTTCACATTCGATGAGGACACGGCAATACCTTAGTATGGGGGATTTTGGTATGTGCTTAATTACACATACATTTTCCTACAAAAACGGACTCAAATGACCAAAAACGTACCCAAAATACACTGTATTTGTATGTTTTACAATTGTATTGTGCAGGAAAGTGATATTCAAGGAAAAGGACAAAAACAGTGCTAAAAACGACAAAACCAAGCACGAGATGGAAAAGAGTGAAAGCCAAAGCCAAATCAAAGCCGGAAAAAGTCAAAGTCAACAGAAAAGTCAAACCCGACGAAAGAAAAATCAACAAAGAAGACTTTAAGGAAGAAAAATACAAAATATAACTTTGAGGGACCAAAATTGCCAAATCCCCAAAGTTATATCAATGGGATTGATTTTTAAAGGGTTGATAAAACTTTGGGGGGCTGTTTTTGCCAAACCCTAAAGTTTCATTACTTAAGCCGGATTTTATAAAAGAAAGAAGAAGATAGGGGCTGAGTGTCAAAGGGGGGGGGGGGGCCTCAAAGTTGTGTCTGTTAATAACAGACATAACCACATTTCCCGCCAAAACATAGTACACAACTCACGGGTCTTTTTACCATCTTTTACCCCGCGTTTCTTCTCCACTCCCATGGATAAGCACATTCCCCCTCCTCCACTATCTTTCCCACCAAAATTCAGCCCTTGCCATGTTGGCAATCTCCCAATTTCCCATGAAAAGTAGCCGAATCAATGGCTAAGATGGTTTTGAAGAAGCACAATGGTTATCAATGGCTGGGATTAACTCCTTGAAGTCTCTCACAGAAGAAACACAAGAAGAAAGAGCTGAAGACATAGCTGTATAGTATAAATAGAAACCTTAATGTTAACCGAAAGAAAATATAGCTATTTTAGTTAATAACTTTTTATTCAATTAAAATTTATTTTTGGTCTTCGCTTTTTTACAGCTATTTAAAGTTCTTTGTACTATTTTTCATTTAATTAATGAAAGTATTGAAGAGGGTTTTTTGAGAATTGTTCCCCGTTTCAATGTTTTTTACTGTTTTTTAAAGTGCTTAATTTACTTTATTATGTATCAATAAGTCTTAAAACAGCTGTATTGATAAGCTATGTTCACTACAGTTAATAAGCTAAGAAAAAATTTGGTACTTTACACTTGATAGTTCACTCAACTTACCACAGCTTATTGAACTGGATTTGATAACCAAATTTGGATGGGCTTATGGGGACTACACCAGCTTATTTCTAATAAGCTGGAGCTTGTAGATTGAGCTTTCAATAGCTTATTTGCCCTTGTTTAGAGCAAAGGGCTTGGTAAGTTCTCATTTTTCCAATTTTAGCTTATTTTGTGCATTTGCTTATTTACAGCTTATTATTGCTTATTTTCTTTGTGGGTATGCTTATTTATGCTTGTTGTTGCTTACTATTGCTTAAAATATAAGTGTTGTAGTTTAAAATTCCATTGTGCAAGTTTTTTCTTATTTTCTATCTTAATTAGCCTAGTCACTGTCACTTTTTATTCTAGCTTATTTTAGTGCTTATTTATTGTTGATATTTGCTTATTAATGTCATTTATGCTTATTTAACTTACTTTCTTCAATATCCATGGCTTAATTCACTTTTAATTAGCTTAAAAGTCCTTTGACAGGATTTAAAGGGGTGTTTGGGTTAAGAGTAAAAACGGGTCAAAACAAGTTTTGGTATGGGTTGGGGTCATAAGGTAGATTTAGCTTAAGTATTTAAGCTCATCTAAGTGTGTTTTTAAAAGTTTTTAAGTTTGAAAAATGTTTTTCAAGGTTTTCTAAGTCACTTTTTCAAACTGTGGTGTCTAAAAAGCTACAAGAGCTTATTTCATAAGCTCTTGTGTACTTTAGTGTTAGTGTCAAAAAAAAGAGTGCCTTTAGTGTGTTCAAACAAGGTGTCAAAGTCTTTAAGTCATTTGACCTTGTTAAGTCCAAGCTGCCAAAAGACTTAAGTGTATTTTTTTTAAAGCAAAAAAGCCCTTTTTCAAGAGTTAACATCAGGCAGGCATTAAACTGGTTTTGGATGTTAAAAATTGGTGACAAGTCCCATTTCTAGTGTAACTTATCTATTTCAACTTTTCGTTCATTGAGCTTATTTGACAGCTTAAAATAAGCTGTCAAATTAAGCTCTTATCCTTGGCTTAATTTCCCCTGGTGCTAGGGGTCAACTTTAAGCCCTTCCATTCTAGCTTTTTAGTGTACTCAAGCCCAAGCTTTTGGCTTATTTTGAGAGCCCATAAGCTCTTAGATAAGCTCTCTTTATTTCAGTCCTTAAAAGTCCTTTTAGATAGCTTATTTTTGAGCCAAAAGTGTCCCTAAGCTGAGCTTCATATACACCAACAGTACTACTCTTTAGTAGTACTGTTGAGGTATTTAAGCCAATCTTCTAGCTTATTGGAGCTTATCCCACTTGCTCTTTGGTGTTCCATAATAGTTTACTTGTTTAGTGTGATAAGCTTTGTGAATGCTTAACTTGCCCTCTTTATGGCTTTTATTTGTTAGCAGTAGTAGTTTTTGCCCTTAAGCTTGTTAGAGTCTGTCAAAGCTTAAGCCCTTTTAAGATTATTTAGTTTTTATTCAATTTTCTTTTTGGTGTTATTTAGCTTAAGGGGCTTAGATAGTTTCATTAAAGCTTATTTGTCCTAGTTAGCTTAAATGTCCACAAAGAGTCCAAATGACTTAGCTAGTTTAAGCATTAAGCTCATTTTAACTTTCTTGGTCCGTTTTTAAAGGCCCATTTTCAGGTGATTATAAGCTTGTCACAAAAACTTTGTAGTTTTGAAAATTGTTAAGCTCATCGAGCTTAACAACTTTGGTTCACAAAGTTTTTCCAAAAAAAAAAAGGAGACAAGGGGTGACCCGGGTGAGCAAGACTCGAACCCGGGTCTCTACCCTCGTACACCTCTCTTTTTGTACACACACATACCGCTGCGCCCTTGGGACTTTTACGTTAGTATCCCAAGGGCCAGGGTATTTAAGGGTGTTTTTGGCTATTAAGCCATAAGCTGTTTACAGCTTATTTGGGGGCTTATTTATAAGCAATTCTTTTGTTTCTTATTTTTCGTAGGTTTATTATAGTGTAAAGTATTTTTAGTAAAATTTTCAGAATTTTTAAAGGTCGTTTAGTATTTTTTACAATTTAATTTCGTTATAAGTTTAAAAAATTTCATTAAAAAATACAAAAATTATCAAAAAAATATTTTTCTTTTTTAGAAAATTTTATTTAGTCATAAAGTTTGTAGGAAAAATATAAATTTCTTCGTAGGGTCATTTTTATAACTTTTTTATTTTTAAAGAACGGGGTCGGGTGCGGTTTTTGTCTTGACTCGTTTTTGGGTCAAACGACCTCCGTTTTCAGTCTAGTCTTTTTCATTCTTCGTTATTTGTCTCCTAGAGTAGTTTAGAAGTGAAAATTTCTTCGTAGGGTTAATTTTGAAGTTTTTAGGTTTTTCCCCTTTGTTGGGATTCGTGCTCTCGTTTTCTAGCTTAATTTCATAATTTTTAGGTTTTTCTTAAACGTTTTTGTTTGTTATTGTTTAATTTAACTTTCCACACTCTCAAATCATTTTTCTCATTCAAACTCCAATCTTCCGACTGTATCGATTCTCCAGTCCAGCCTCGTTGGGGATAAACGACCCGGGAACATTCTATACTACTTCTCGGTTTTATTGACTTTGTTTCTAGACTATTCTTACTATATATATTCTATATTTTATTATATATTATATATATTTTAAGGTGTAGTTTAGGACAATCAATTTTTGGCGCGTGCCGGGGAGGAGGGAGGCTGTGATGAACCGTTTATCGTTCGTTTGGCATGTGTGATTTGCAATGCTGTTGTTTATTATATAAAAAATAAATAATAAAGTACAAAAAAATATTTTCTATTTTCATTTAGTTATAATTTTATCATAGCCTATAGTTGAGAATTGTAAAGCTGTGTCGCGTGAAGCAGAGCCTAAGATAGTTAGGAAGTGTGATGATGCCCCCAATTATTGAAGACTGGGTGTCAGATGATGAGGAATAGGATGTGTCTCATCTAAGTGATTCAAAATATCTTCGATTTATTCCTTATGACGTTCCAAACTCATTTTATGAGAACTTTCTCCAATCTCAAATACTTGAGGTAGAGCAAAAATAGAGGAGGATGATCAGGAACAGGCTCGTTTCTTAGGTGGTAAAATCTCTTCAGGAAGAAATAAATTTTAAGGATCAAACATTGGTGATAGTGGTAACACTGGAGATGGAGGCAAAACAGTTTGTGGAGCAATAGGAGCTTGTAGTAGAATAGGTGATCCATTACTATTAGCATTATATGCTTGCATAACTTTCATATACAGATCATCGTGGAAAGGTGAGATGGCTAGAGAGGCCAAAAGATACTTAGATAAATCATCTGAAAGATCAGGAGAGGTGTTTCCTGGTGAAGCTGGGGAATAGTCCGGTGAAGCTGGAGTATAGTTAGGAGTAGTTATAGAGGAAAAAGCATCCTCAACATCGGAATCATATGGGACGATAATAACGTAGATATAGTCGGGAGTGTTTGAAGACATAAACCTAAAACAACCCAGTATAAAATAACGTAAGTTATTTATATAATAGTATAATAGTTATGTATCATTTACATACTTTTCGGGAAATGCAGTGGCACAAATGACTTTCTTGGATAGAAAAAGTAGTTATAGTTAAGGTTTCAACCTTGTTCTCTATAACTGCGGCTCTTAATACCAATCTGTAACACTCCGATATTTGACATATAGCAGTAGAAGCTAATTTGGGGTAATACTTCATGAATCATATTCACAATAATAGAAAATGACTCAAAAGGGACGTTTTTAAAAGATAAGTTATCATTCATTATTCATCAGAGTTTTTACAAACGGAGGTCCCAAAATACATTTCAAAACATAAAGTTGAATGATAACAGGTTTGGACGTCCTCAAGTCCAATGCCACTCTGTGCCAGAGTTTGCTCAATTACCTGAGATAAACATGCTAAAAGGGTCAACACAACGGTTGAGTGAAATTCATAGTGTTTTTAATGTAATAGTTGAATACAAGTTATTGAAACTTTAATAATTGCAACGAATACAATTATCATGGGAAAACAATGTTATATTATTGCACTAAGCTCATGACACCGAAGCCTTAAGTAAATGTTATTCATAAGTTGTTGCCCCGAGCGGGTGCTTTGCCTAACACCTGGAGTTACTCAAATGAAATGTGTCCGTTTGACATGGTAGTGCGTTGTTACCTACCTGGACGGGGAAGTTCAGTCCTAATAGATCTATTTACGGCATTCGCGCTTACTCAACTAGTACGTTCGGTTACAAGTAATTAACGGTTCATGATAGTGGGGCCTTATGGCAAATAGAGGTACTTAGGCAATAATATATTAGGATAGCATACAGTTGAAAACACTTGTATTCATGGTTTATAGCATGTATCTCCCCACGGAGTTTAGAAAACATGTAAAAGTGGGACTATGAACTCACCTTGAAAAGGCAGTTGATTGATTTGAAATTTAATTCAAATGATAGTAAACGGCCTCGTCACACAACCTGAGGTAATATGTCAAGTCTTAGTTTGATTGTAAACTTTATCTTGTGAAAACATCGTATCACTATTCGGGCTATCATAATCCAGAGGTCATGTAGTAAACGTTTGAGGAGCTAGGAAAAAATGGCAAAGTGATAATCTTTGATTACGATTTGGGACAAATTACTCAAGTTCACCGGTAAATTGAAATGATATATCTCATCTCTAGCAAGATAGTATTGTGGTGTTCGATTAGACCAACTTTGTTTATTTTTTTTTTTTTAAAGGACAATTTTTTTTTTTTATGTTTTTGATTTTTCTATTTTTTTTTTTTTTTTTTTTATCTTTTACTTATACTAAAAAGAAAATGAAAATATTTTTTTAATTTTTATATTTTTGATTTTTTTTTATATTTTTGAATTTAAAAACAAGAATGAAACTTCGAGGACGGAAGGATCTTCCAAACCAAATCAACAAACAAGAAATATAGTTGGAATCTTATGGATGACTCCCCGGCAACGGCGCCAAAAACTGATTTGCGGTTTGACAGCTAAAATATAAGTCACAAAATAATATAAAACTAAGCGTTAGTTAGCCAGAATAACCAAGTACCATTGATAAAATTTCACTGCTCCAGAATATGTATATATCATTATAATATTTACATACGTATATACAACGCCGGCAAGTATGACTCAACCGGGACGTTTCCCCTAGTGGACATAGGTTGTAGAGAATGGAAAGTCACGACTTACGTGTACGGATTCTGATTTGTGAACATGAAGCAATCGCGCTCGCATTTGGATTGAAGCTTAACTACGAAATTAAGAAGCAACAAATAATGAAAATTAAGCAAGAAAACAAATGTTGTGTGTAACTCCTCAAAAGGTATAACTTTAAAGATCTTCTCGACTAGATAGAAGAAGTGAAATTTGCCTAAGGTAGATTGTATTAAAAACAAAAGGCCCTAATTTTATATGAGTTAGATGAAAGTGTTAATTAAAAACTGACATTTAGAAGAAAATGTCAGAATACTAAATACATGAATTGTAAAATTAATAATTAAATTAAAAACTTAATAGGGACGTTTAAGTAGAGTGCAAAAAGGAAAAGGACTAAAACGGGGAACTAAAATCTGAAGAACATTAAATTTAGAAGTTAACTTTCTACCCTGAGATGATTCCGTGACAAACAAACTAAGTACCCCGAATTCAGAAGGTTCGAAAGTTGAGGAAAAAGTGCTTAATAAATGAAGTAAACTCAGATAGACGAACAGTTGTAAGATAAGAAACGATAGGGGTAACATAAAATTAATCACAAGTGCATGGGCTGAAAATCTGTGCAGTGTAAGTAGGAGGAGCTTATCTTTAGCTGTTACAGAGAAGGAGGAGCTTGAGAACTCTTTGTTTTGGTGTAGAAAAATAAAAGCTATAGACAAGACTCGATACAAGACCACAATGAATAACGGAAAGAAGTTCTAAAGAGCTTTTGTATGCTTAATCTTAAAAATGAAAAAGAAATGTTAGAAAGCTAAGCTGGCCGGTTTATACTACTGAAAGCGAATCATAACATAAGCAAACGTCAGGAAATAAAGCCTAAAGTAATCGCGCGCAGAGAAATCCTCACATCTAGCTAGAAACCTTTTTAAGAGAATTAGAACTTTGAGGATGATCTTGTGAAGAACTTGTATCGAAAGACTTTTTTGAATCCTCATCTAGAATAAGCTGATACATCTCTAGACTTAAACAGGCTGAGATTGACAATCAGAGTAAAGAACACGTCAACCAGCAACCGGGGGGGGGGGGGCGGAATTTGTGTCTGTAATTTACCTGGTTTTTGGAGTTTTCAGGCTTTTAAGACTTTTGACAGCTAAATTAAACTAAGGAAATAAGCTAGAAATTGCAAATTAAGACTTAAAATGTATTAAGCTATATTAAAACTTAAGTCCTACTGAGTTTGATAAGCTAAATCCTAAAATTACTCATCTAAATTAAGCTAAGACACGGCAGTATAACTTATGGTTAGTTGTAGGTAGTGTTAAAAAGTTCAACAGTACATTCACTTGGAAGTTATGCTGGTGCACAATTTCGCGAGTTTGACTCTTTGTTTGTGAAGAGACATAGAGAGAGACAGTAATGAATAAGCTTAGAACTGAAAAACTAAATCTAAATAAGCTAGATACTAAATAAATTCTGTCTGAGATTAAAGCTAACAGTACTAATGTAAATGGCAGTTACTCACTTAGCGTAGTACTGGTAGTGTAAAAACTCACAGTATTAACGTATGTAATACTTGTTAGTGCAAATTAAGAGTGCACTCAAACAAAACTCCTTTAAAAAATCATGAAGAATTTGATTAACTAAGGATCTCATAAATTAATGCAGCTCACAAAGACAAGTATATAAAGAACGAACTTAGATACGAGCTCAAGAGACATTTCAACACTAATAAGCACATGAGATAATCTAGAATCATGAGCATATCTAAACATAGCAAGCAATAACATCAATATTAAAAACTAGAATTTAAAGGAAACTGAAAGAGAAACTTACAAACTCCTCTAGCTAAACAAGAGGACCAATTAAGGCAGCTACAAGCTCTCTAGCTTATGAGTAAGCTAGAGTATAAGTCCTTGGGATCTCTTCCAAGGTAAGATCCCCTTCCAAAAGCTTAGATCCAATAAGATCCATGTAAGTTTTAAACTAATTAAAGGTTTAGATAAGATTAATACTGGATTCAAACAGCTCTCATTTCAGCTTATAGAATTGCAAGAGCTTAAATATGAGCTTATTGAAACAATATGCTTATTAAGAGAGCTTAAGATTTTCATATGAGAGCTTAGAAAATGAGATTTAAAACACTAAAGACTGAATTTTTATTAAATTTGAAAAGCTGGATTCATTACTTGAAAAAGGAAATTACATTTAAGGAAATAAATACGCGGAATTATGTAAAAACTTGATTAAAAGAAAATTCCAGACTCCTTTTGTGTGTGAGAAAGAGGCCTATATATAGTGCCAGTGAAGCTTTTAGGACCTCTCGCCTGCTCTCCTCGTATCTTCGCAAATCTTCTGCCATGTCATCTTCTGTCAAATCATTTGAGACATGCAATTGTGGCCGTTCTGATCAAGAGTGTGTTGGGACACGCTGGATTGACTTATAGGTGAGATCATGTCCCTTGATGGGACGTTTGTGTAGAAGTTTTAGTGAGTAGTTGTAGGCAATGCAAGAAGAACCCATCAGCGCTAAGTTTTGTTCTCTTTGCTTTGATGATGTGGCTCTTTGCGCTCTTGCATTATTTCTGGGATGATCCCTTCCTGTTTAAGATCTGTGCTGATCAGGTGATAAGACGTTGTGTTTCTGGGCAAGAAGCTTTAGACATTCTCAAAGCTTGCCACAGTGGACCCACTGGGGGACACTATGGTGCCAATTACACAGCAAGAAAGGTCTTCGATTCAGGATTCTATTGGCCCACCATCTACAAGGATGCCCATGACTTTGTCACCCGTTGTGACATTTGTCAACGTCAAGGAAAAATTACGCAACGTGATGAGATGCCACAAAACTCCATCCAAGTTTGCGAAATCTTTGACATCTGGGGCATTGATTTTATGGGGCCGTTCCCGTCTTCAAGAGGGAACAAGTACATACTCGTGGCTGTTGACTACTTGTCAAAATGGGTTGAAGCAAAAGCGCTCCCCACCAATGATGCCCGAGTTGTTTGCAAATTTTTAAAAACTCTCTTTTCTCGATTTGGTGCCCCCCGAGCTATCATAAGTGATCGCGGAACACACTTTTGCAATGACCAGTTTACAAAGGTCATGCTTAAGTATGGAGTCACTCATCGTCTCTCCACCGCATATCATCCACAAACAAGTGGACAAGTTGAGGTGTCAAATCGTGGTTTAAAGCGTATTCTTGAGAGAACCGTGGGAGAAAATCGTGCCTCCTGGTCGGACAAACTAGATGATGCTCTATGGGCCTTCCGCACAGCTTACAAAACACCCATCGGGTGTACTCCATACAAGTTAGTGTACGGGAAGGCATGTCATCTTCCGATTGAGCTCGAGCACAAAGCTTACTGGGCCCTTAAGCATACAAACTTTGATATCAAAACCGCGGGTGATCACAGAAAAGTTCAACTCAATGAACTTAATGAACTTCGTGATCATGCCTATGAAAACTCTTTGATCTATAAAGAGAAAACAAAGAGAATCCATGACTCCAAGATCAAAAATCGCGTTTTCAACGTCGGTGATCGAGTCCTCCTCTTTAACTCTAGATTGAAGATTTTCTCGGGCAAGCTTAAGACCCGCTGGAGTGGACCATTCACTGTAACCCAAGTTTTTCCATATGGCACTGTCGAGTTATCCCAAAACTCCAGGCCAAATTTCAAAGTGAATGGTCATCGTTTGAAGCACTACTTTGGAGGGGACGTACCACAATTGGTAGTCCCAGATCTCCAGACGTTCCCCATGGACCAATAAATTCGGGGACGGGTCAAGCATAGCGACCTTAAACAAGCGCTTCGTGGGAGGCACCCCATGCTTATCAGTGGTAGTATGTAGTAATAAGTGTTTTTGTGCGAGGAGGTTTACATCTTCCATTACCCGTGTTTCGTGTTTGTGTTGTTAACTGTCCAGGATTGCCCGGATTGTGAAGACTCTCGTGCTTGCAGTTTTGCCTTCAGAGTTTCACATCCTCAGCTTCATTTCGGGAATCCAGTATCCAAATCTAATCGACTAACGTTTTATCTTTTGGCACACTTAATAAACGGTCTTAGATTTACATAGGTACCCCTTTCAAAACAGCAAGGACGATGTTTAGTTCAAGTATGGGGGATTAGGGAATCTTCGATTTGATTTTTGCCTGCAGTCGTTGTTGTCACGTAATCCCGTTTTTACCACCAAAATTTTTGCAAAAATACAAAAAAAAATGAATTTTTTTTTTAAAATTTTCAAAAATAAAATAAGTGTTTTGTCACAGTTTTGACTTTCC
>BQNB010018443.1:0-22663 GCA_026074375.1 Tanacetum coccineum | reverse complement strand
TATTTTTTAGAATACCTCCTAACTTATCAAGTTTAACCTTATAGATCCACTTAAGAGAGATGACAAATGCTTTGTCAGGAAGAGGAACAAGTACCTCCAGACGTTCAAATTCATGGAGTTCCTCTTGCATAGCTTCAATCCAACATGCTTGGGTTAATGCTTCTTTGTAGTTCTTGGGTTCAACTGAAGTTAGGAAGGCATCATAGTAACAGAATAGGGCTTGTTCATGAAGTTGGAGTCGTGTGGAAACTGGTCTGTCAAGAGCACCGATTATATTCTCAAGTGGGTGATCCTTTGTCCATTTGCTAGTGTGTTCAGAAACTTGGTGATCGGGATGCACAATTTTATGAATAACGTCTGATGAAGATTGATCAGAAGAAACTTCTGGAATTGGAATGCCGAAGTACGGATCATTACCCATGTGTGCAACTTCAATATCATGATTATCTTCTTCAACATCATGAGAAAGAATGGGAGTTTGAGTTTCTTGTTGTGTAGGAGAGTTACTTGGTGTTGGTGCATCTTGATCAACTGTAGTTGAGGAAGGTGAACCAGTTGATACAGCATGTTCTTGTGCAACTGCTTCTGGAATAGGAGCAATGACTTCTGGTGCATGTACATCAACATTAGGCGACTCATCAAACATTGGTTGAAACAACAAATCCCAGTCAGTTCTCGTAGGTGGTACAAATGGTGTTGAAGAAGGAGGGTTTGGCACGAGTCCTGAACTGATTGAAACAGGAGTCATTTCATGAAGAGCAGAGGTAGGGATTTGGCACGAGTCCTAAACTGATTGTTACAGGAGTCATTTCATGAAGTGCGGGTCCTGAACTGCTGTGTTCAGAAGCCATCGCGGTCAGCTCATCAAAATCATGTGAATGAGTTTCAAATATATAGTCTGGTATCTGTTTGTAATCCGGGAAATGCTTTCTTTGTGGGTGCATATCCAATGAAAATACCAATATCAGCCTTTGGTTGTAACTTGCCCAAGTTCTCGCTATCATTGTTGGTAGCAAAGTGCAAATACCACTTGTAGTTACGATAGATCGGGAGGTTTGCGTGTTAAAAAGTGCATATGGTGTTTTACCGTGACACGACGACGTATCATGGAACGATTTTGGGTATAACAGGCTGTGGCAACCGCTTCGGCCCATAGAAATAAAGGAGCTTTTGCATAAATTAACATAGTGCGTGCTGCTTCTATTAGCGTACGATTTCGTCTTTCAACAACACCGTTTTGCTGTGGAGAGCGTGCAACTGATGTTTCATGAGAGATTCCAACCTTCTCATAATATTCACGCAATGTCTGATTAACAAACTCAGTTCCATTATCTGTTCTGATGCGTCGGACGGTTTCCTTAAGTCGTACTTGGATCATCTTCAAAAAGTTGATAATAAAAGCTGGAGCTTCATCTTTTGATCGCAAACATTTCACCCATGTAAATCGAGAGTAGTCATCGACAATAACGAGGATGTACTTCTTTCCATTGACACTCGCGACACGCATTGGCCCACATAAATCCATATGCAACAGGTAGAGTTTTTCTTGATTGGTGTCTTCAGATTTGGGTTTGTGGGGTTTCTTTGAACTTTTGCCTAATGCACATGCAGAACATAAGTGATCCTTTTCAAACTTGAGCTTAGGGAGACCTCGTACAAGTCCATGTCTTGCCAGATGATTGATAGAACCAAAGTTCAAATGAGAAAGACGACGATGCCATAACCAAGACTTGGTTTTAGACGCCTTTGACAATAGACAAATAGGAGAGGATGCCATCATATTCCCAAGTGAGAGTGTATAAAGGTTATCCCCTCGAGATCCCGTCAATAAATCAACACCTTCTAGATTGCGAATAAAGCATGTGTGTTGACGAAAAGCCACTTCAAGATTGGAATCACAGAATTGTCCCACAGAAAATAGATTATGCCCAAGTCCTTCAACGTAATAAACCCTTGAAATAGTAACATTCCCAATCTGATAGTCTCCAAAACCCATTATCTTTGCAACTTGATCATTTCCGAATTTAACTGTACCCAAGAATTTACTGATGAAATTGGTGAGCTGAGAGCGATCTCCGGTCATGTGCTTCGAGCAACCGGAATCCAAATACCAGAGGACGATTTGGACAACCTGCATTCATTCAGAGAAGTAGATGGAATATTGGTTTTTGTGGATCCCCAGGATTTACTGGGTTCCTGTTTGTTAGCAGACATTGGTTTTAAAACCTTAGTTTTGCTAACGGACTCAGTATTTTTATTCTTCCTAGGTTTCCTTGAGTATACCAATTTAACCACAGGTTTGGGTGATTCAGAGTCTAGAACTATTGGTTTCCTAGAAGGCACTTCATTAGTAGTGGTAATCCTAGTTAAAGGGCACGCATTTCCTACAATAGTGAAGGTCCGACCGGTAGGTCTCCAAATATATCCTATCTGAGTGAACACCTTTCCTGTTGGTTTCCAAATATCTTTCTTAGATTTATTCTTCTTAGGTTTAGCACGAAATTTCACATCATTCATAGAATTAGAAACACACAAATTATCAGAAGACATGCAATCATCACGGTGAATACAGACATAATCAGAATTATCTTGTTTCTTGAGATTCTGCACAACCGCAGATCCATTAACATTAACAGTACCATTCTTTTTATCATCCTTGGAACGTAGAAAGAGAGTCCAAGTGTATCTGGAGTAGTCATCGACGATTAACAGAATATATTTCTTCCCATTTATGCTTGCAACCCGCATTGGACCACATAAGTCCATATGAAGCAAATTTAACCTTCTTTTTGAACTTGGAACAGTCTTTGACTTGAATGAACTTCGTTTTTCAATGATGGTACTTCTCGTGTCAATTTCACATTGGTTTCCTAGAAGGCACTTCATTAGTAGTGGTAATCCTAGTTAAAGGGCACGCATTTCCTACAATAGTGAAGGTCCGACCGGTAGGTTTCCAAATATATCCTATCTGAGTGAACACCTTTCCTGTAGGTTTCCAAATATCTTTCTTAGATTTATTCTTCTTAGGTTTAGCACGAAATTTCACATTATTCATAGAATTAGAAACACACAAATTATTAGAAGTCATGCAATCATCATGGTTAATACAGACATAATCCGAATTATCTTGTTTCTTGAGATTCTGCACAACCGCAGATCCATTAACTTTAACAGTACCATTCCTTTTATTCAAACTAGATTTAACGTTCCTAGGGTGAGCTTCTACTTTATTCTTCGAATTACTACTTGGTGTTTGCAGAATCCTATCATTCTTGGTATTGCCTGAAGGCTGTGATCCGCTAGCACTAGTAGAAAGTCTTACTCCTGTAGAATGCAACACACGCTTGTTAGAAACTATGTTTGAAGTCGAGTCTGGTTTTGTGTTTTCTGTAGATGTGAGTGATTCGGCAAACCTAACTTTCTTGTCCTTTTTCCTCGGTGTGACCTTAATTAATTTTGGACCAACATTGTTGATGCTAGGGCACGATCTACTTGTGTGTGAAAGCAAATCCTGAATGACTTTGGTATACCTAATGGCAAACTCTAAAAGTGAATCTTGAGGATAATTCGCTTTTACATGTTCGACTATATCCCTAAGGACCAAAGCTTCTTCCTGGGTATGCTTAATATACGAGGAGTGAGCAGTCCTTTTATTCAACAATTTGAGCGTGATTGGTTCCATGTTATCCTTAGACTTGACTTTTTTTTGGATCAACAGAGTGGGTCACAGTAGCCTCCTTATCTAACGCTTTCCTTTAATTTTCTTAACTCATTTTTTAGGGCTGCTATGACCAAACCTTGTTCCTGAAGTTTTGCATTTAAATCAGAAATTTCCCCAGACTTTATATTGACTTGTTTAATTAACGCATCACATTGTTCTTTTGATTGAACACGTTTTGGTTTAATCGAGTCATAAAGTTGTTTATAAGTCTGTTTCAAATGCTCATTTCAGTAACAAGTTTTGTCAACTCTATGATAATTTAAATGTTAAGAGTCTCTATTTCATCCATGTCCATTTTGACTGTACTATCCTCCACATTTCCATTTAAGGACTTAATTTGCTCTTTCAACTTGACAATGACTGTGTCTTTCGCTTGAGACTGAGCTCTCAATTCACTTAATTCAAACAACTGAGTAAAACTTGGAGCATTTTGATTTAAAACACTGTTTTCTTGTTGAAAAATTTCTTGATTAAGTTGAGAATCAGCTTCCAAAGTGATGCAATGTTTTTCTAGAGTTGGTAAAACTCTTACTAAAGTTTATTGTAAGTTTCTTTTTCATCCAAAATCCTTTTTATTGAGAAGCTCAGTCTTGTGTTCATGACTACTTTTGACTTTCATTCAAGTTTCACACCTTCATCCAGACAAATTTACAACTAGTCTTTTACAATATCATTATTAATGGCTTGTGCCAAGAGTCGTTCGTTTTCACTCAAAACTTGATTCATTTTAACTTCAAAAGTTCTGGACTCCAAGCGATGTTTTCTATACGTTCGATAGCTGTTCCATTTGATAAAAGACTTTTTGGACATCGGCAATTCTTCAAACAAGGTATTGGATTGAAGTTATTGACAGATATCTGTTTAATTTTTTATAAACGGAATGATTTCTCTCGAAAACAAAGCTTTGTATGTTTAATACCACCACGTGCCTCAGTGATGGCTTTGTGGGCAAGTGGTTCTCTTCTTTGACAACTTGATAAAAGCCAGTAAGATAGCGTTTAAGCTCTTTTCAAGCGGGTATTTCACATACTTACTTTAGAAGTTACTTTTGGAACTCATACTATGATTGTTGTGGATGTTGAGAAAGGGTCTAATGCTGGGACCGAAGTTCGCTTTCCAATAGGCGTGTTCACTATATAAATCAGATTGACGTAACAAATCGTTTGTAGTACATGTTTATTAAGAATAGATAATTGATGGGTTTAGTGTTTACTATATGTTTTACAAACCATTGGATCTTGTTCTTTCAAATAAGTAATTCGATTTGAACGACTCCTCTTCATAAAGCTTTAAAGTCTCATTTAGATTCAGATATCACAATGCATCCTTTTTAGAATGGTAGTCCCGTCATTCACTTTGGACTTTGACTCCTGTGCTTTCGTCAGGTAGATAGTTTTTCAAAACCGATAGCTTGTTTGTGGAATGATCATAACAATTTTGGATTTAGTCATCTATGAACAGTTTGCGCAATTTGACCCTCTTTTGGTAAATATGATTATCAAGTTTGCTTAATTTTCTTTTCTAAAGCAATTTCACTCTATCTATATTTCTGTTTTCTTCCATTTTTGAAATCATTTTTGAGATCAAATATTGTTTTCATTAAAGATCTTTCTTGCATTTGTTCGAAAAGTTTTTGCGTTAAGATGTAAAATCTCGGCATAATGTTTATTTGATCCTGAAAAAAAATGTTTTCAACATTTTGCATTTCTTTCACAATCTTGTAAACATCTTCTTTAATATTTGTCAAGCATCGGTAGTCAAAGCTTGATTAACATTGGATGCAGTGCGTCACTGGGTTAGTTTAAGTGTTCAAAAATAGATAATATCGGACATCTTGTTGAGCTGAAAGAGTTATGGATTTATGAGGACAGGTTCTTGTTGTGCTTCACTCAGGTATGAAGAAAAAATGAATGATATTGCTACACTAGTTATTTCAATTTCTGATGGCTAACATCATTAGACTGTTTCAGAAGATGTCATTATCTATCACTTTGATTAAATAAATCATAGGTAAGATTATCGGATTGAGTTCCTCAGTGAGTGATACTGAGCCATTCCTGGATAGATTCGCCATAAGAGCAATCTTGGCTGACGTTGAGCCCATAACAATCAGAGTTCATAGGGCAATCCTGAATCATCGGCTTGTATAAGCTGGCATTGTGGGTAATGACAGTTGAGAGTTAGTGAGTTGTCAGGAAGTCGGGATTAGCAAAAAATGCTTATTTCTTTGGCTGTTAAACTTGACCACCTGCTTGAGCCTTGTAACCAGAAAAACTTTATCGTTGATCCATGGTTTTCATCCCTTTTTCCGCTTGAGCTTAGTACCAGCTGGCATTATGCCCTCCCTTTGCAATTGTAACAACTAACAGTCCGTTGTTTCCCCCGTGTTGCTTACACTGACCAGTGTGTATTTTCTTGTTGTGCTAGCAGCATTAAGTAGTTTGTCTCTATAAACAGGTTGCACTGTTACTTTTCCATCATAGATGGTAGTTGTTGACGGAGGGTTTGACGAATAAAGTCTTTGCTGATTGTTGTAAGTTGGGTCAGGATGTGACAATAGCAGTTTAAAATGATCATTTTATTTTTTTTCCTATGATTACTTGATCAATTGGATCATCCCTTTCTGGAACACTTGGAACAACTAGACTAGAGTTGGTTAGGAAAATTCAGGTTGTTGCTGTTGATAGGTGTGGGAGCATATTCCATTGTGGGATTGTTGGTTGGGGGAATAAACGATGTGGTGATACGGTGGATTGGTACTTCATTTTGATGGATAAGTAATTAAAAGAGGTGTTTGATTGATTGGTTTGTGATTGTTGAGTTCTGAATTTTGATAAGGTGTTAACAAATCTGTGTGCAACTGTTGGAAGTTTTCGTTTTATTTTATATAAAAATACAAAAATATTTTATACTTCTATTCTTTTTTTCTTTTATTTTAATATTGAAAATAACCGTTTGTCAATTGTCGTATTGGCTCATCTTTAGTTAACAAACTATAAGAGAGGTATAAGGAGGGTCTATCCTACGAACTTCGATCCGAAAGGAGACGGTTTTTTAAAACGCTTTGCGCTTACCCGCTCCCCGCTTCTTTGTGCGTTTTCTAGAGAGCTGCCGTACACCTTTGACTTTCGGTTACCAAAAATATTTTTCTTTCTTATTTTATTTCTTTTCCTTATGTATTATTTAAAAAATCTATAAATATTCTTCTCTATCCTCTTATTCGTTTAATTCTTATTCTATTTACCTTCTTATCCAATAATTCTTCAACATGTCTTGGTTTTCAAGGTGCTCGTAGTGTGGAGGTCCGTTTAGCGGTAGAAATTTTTGGCGTTATACCAATGTGAGTTTCGAAGACGAGTTTGTCTGTAACCCCGATTCCATTTCAAATGATGAAACACCTGATTTTTCCTACCCACCTTCACAACCCCAAACATCTTCGTTCGACCAATTTCATTGTTTTGGGTGTGGAGATCCATTAGAAGATGGTGTACGTTGTCAACGGTGTACTTGCAAGTGGTGTGGATATGGTATTAGAGAAGGATTTTGCTGGGTTTGCGCTTCAAGAGATGAAAATTCATCCATTGATGCTCCTAATCCAAACTCTTTCAATGATCTCCCAAACGTTTTCACCCACCCTCCACAACCCTAGTACGAATCATACTCATGCGAGTTATGTGGGAACAATCCTTACTACGGTTATGATTGTCCACCTCGGTTCCCGCTTGTCTATGAGCAGGAACCGAGTTACAATCAAAACTTTGGTGATAATTATTATTCACAAAATTCACCGAGTTTTCCAAAATAATCTCTTAATTGTGAAAAATGTGGGGGTCCTCATGAAGATTATCAATGTCAACCATGGCATCAAAACTACTCTGAGCTTAACCTTTGCTATGATTCTAATTCTTACGGTTTTGAGCAACACCCACAGTATTCCATCGATCATCAGCCTCAAGAAGACCTTAATCAGCAGAGGATGAATGATGTGTATAATAAATAGGATGATATGATTGAGTCAAGGAATGAAATTTTGCAATCCTTGGGTGAAATGTTACGTAAACGAGAGCAGGCGGCTAATATTAGTACTCATACTCCCCAGCCTCTGCGACATTTCAATTCTATTTACTATGATGATGATGATGACGAAGAAAGTACTATTCCCTTGAATAAAATTACTTCTCAAATTCCCCCGTCTATTGCAATCACTCCCGTTTTACTAATTAAGGATTCCAAGGACTCTCTTAGTATAGGGGATGAGCATCTTAGCACTATTCATGAAAAGTAATCGAAAAAATTCATAAAGTCTAGTGTTAAGGACCTTGTCCCAATCCCAAGTGAGTCCAAGGATACATCCGAGAGTGATAGTGATTGTGATTTACCTTCATGTGATGATTTCTCTCCCATTAACATTCCTGAGGGAAATTCTATGACTTTCTCTAACCCTCTATTCTATTCTAATGATGATTTTACCTTTAGTGATAACGAGTCACTATCCGATGAGGACGTTCTAGAAGATAATGTGAAAATTTATTTGAACCCCTTTTTCAAATTCGATGACGAATACATCTTTAGTGACATAAATCCTCTTTTCGATGAGGTGTTAGAGAACATCGAGAGTAAGGACTCTTATGTTTCTAACCTTGATGAGCCAGCTCTGCTTGTCACACCTCTTTTCGATGCTAATGAGGATGAGTTTTTCGACCCAGGAGGCGATTTTGATAAGATCGATGCTTTTCTAGATGTGGATATTTCTATGGATATTGAGAACGGTTATCACGATTCGGAGGGAGATATAATCTATCTTGAGAGTTTGCTTATTGATGACACTATCCCTAATCTCCCTCCTAAGGTGTTCTTAGATCATGACTCGAAGAACTTAAAGGATAAACCTGATAATAAAGATTTGAAGAGTATGGTCAAAGTTTTCGACCCCGGGATTTGGGAGAAATTTTTTTCTCCAACATATGTGAGATTACCCTTTGAGGATCTCCATTATCTTTCCCTCACATATGTTATCTAAATTTTTCTTCCTTATTTCACCTATTCGGTGGATTCTTCTCTTCCTCTCTCCTCTGGAAGTGAGGATATCATTTTTGACCCCGACATCTCCGCTTATAGTTTTTATTTCTTAGAGCCGGTGGCATATGAAAAGATTTGCTCTTCCACATGTTTCGACCCTAATATCACGATGATATGGGGTGAGTCAAGCTAGAGACTCGCACAAAAACAAGCGCTTCGTGGGTGGCAACCCATGCTTGTCCCTAGAAGTAGTATATTAGTATAATATTTATTAATAAGTGTGACGTGAAGAGGCTCGCCTCTTCCTTTCTCGTGTTTCGTGGTTTGTGTTTTATGTCCACGATTTCCTCGGATTATGAAGACTCTCGTGCTCATGGTTTTGTCCATCGCTCACTCGATCTTCAATCCTTCGCATTCTTATATATGGGAATCCGATATCCTAGATTTTATTGATTAACGTTTATCTATTAGCATAATTAATAAACGGCTTTAGATTTACGTAGAGACCCTTTTAAACATTGAGGACAATGTTTAGTTCTAGTATGGGGGGATCTTTCGATTTGATCTTACTTGCATTTGCCTTGTCTTCACGTAATCCCGTTTTGCCACCAAAAATACCAAAAATATGTGATTTTAGGCCAAAATTACAAAATTTTCAAAAATAAAATAAGTGTTTTGACACAAGTTTTTGTCTTTTTGAGAATAAATTTTGACTTGATCGAGCATGTTGCGCTCTAGCTTGCCCCTTAACTTATAAATTTAAGCTTTTGCTAGTCTTTTTATACAAGAAGCTTTAAAACGCGAATTCTAGCTTAAAAGAGCCAAGAGTTTGCAAGTTTCCATAATAGACTTTAAATATGCAAAGCTTGTTTTTATTAGACTAAGCATTTGCGGATCTTTTTAGTAAAGATTTTAAATTTATAAAGAACGAGAAATGATAAAGTTTTATATAAGTTATATGCTAAACATGGAGTAGTTGGATCTCTTTAGAGCTCATAGAGGTTAATTGTGGCTTTTCGCTCCCAATCAGCTTAATAAACGTTATATAATTGTTAATAAATAAAGTTGCTTTAGTTTTTGCGATTCTTAGTTTAGATCCCTTCGTAGAGATTCCTTCTAGTGAAAGTAAGGTACACATCGAGGTTTTGTCAGTGTTGTGGGGAAATAGGCTACCGATTCTTGACGGCTCGCTACCGTTGTCTAGGTAGTTAAAAGACCACAGGACTTAAAATTTGGCTATAATAATAATAAATAAACCGAAGCCGAAATAAGACTTCTGGATCATGGTCGACTCGCATACCGATGTAACAGTCGTTTAAAGGGTGGAGGTAATAATGATATTAATAAAAACTGTGGGCTGATAAAGGTTTACTGTCTCTGGTCGGTTCGATGCCGATGTGGCAGTCTTCAAAAGAAGGCCCATAGTAAGAATAATAAATCCGAGACTGATAAAAGTTTGTTGCATCTGGTCGGTTCGCTGCGGATGTGCAGCATTCAATAAGGTCGAGGAAATCATCGAGGTCGAAATAAGACTACTGGCTCTTGTCGGTTAGGACGCCCGATGTGTTAGTTATTTAAAGGACCGAGGTTTAATAATGTTGCAATAATAATAATAAGAATAAAGCCAAATTTCGACTCCGGGGTTATCTAAATAAAGCCTCCGTCTCTGGACTCGTAGTTGAGTTGTTTCGGATGAAATAAAAAGGATAACCCCTAAATCATGCGAAATTAGAACCTTAATGTGGACCTTATTCTCACCATATCGTCTCTTTAGGAAAGGATTTCAAACTAATTATGGTCTAAACCGGGTTTACTTTATATGAATAAGAATTTAATTTATTTGTCACCAATAATAAGAATAAAATCTTTAGAGAATCTAGGAATAAGGGAGCGGAAAGTAGCTATGCATTCACAATTAGCATTTATGAGTAGTGTTAGCATCTTAACTTGTATTTAACAATGATTTCGTTTTTAAGCTTGGTTTGGGGCGGGTGAAAAATCAAGGACGATGAATTTATCCTTTTAGTGTTTCTTGTTCCGTGATCCTTAAAGTTATGATATGTATGAATAAATGCATAAAAATGGGAAAACAAGGGGATTTTTAAAACTAGTGATTTCTTAATCCCCTTTACTTAGCTATTCTTCGAGGTAATTAGTTAAAAAAAAAAAAAGAAGGGAGGTTGAAAATTTTTTGGTTTCCTACAAGTTTGTATTTATGACATTGCGTGAGGATACGGCAATAGCTTAGTATGGGGGATTTTTGATATGTGTTTAATCACATATCACTTTTCCTTATTAAAACGAGCTTAAAAGACCAAAAATACATGTAAAATACATTGTATATCTGTGTTTTGTCAAATGCATTGTGCAGGTAACGGATATGTCAAAAATGGACAAAAACGAAGCAAAACGGACAAAACCGAGCACGCGATTGGAAAAAGCGTGAGATATCGAAGCCGAAGGCGTACCCATCTTTTACGGACCAACCCGGGCCCATTTTAATGGCCGGGTCAGCCCATTAAGAATAATTCTTATAACCTTTAAGCCCTTAAACCTAAATCCATTTATAAAAACTTAAATCTAAAATTGCAAATCCAAGCCCAATATCCTGGCCCAACACCCTTTTATAAACCCGGTCAACCCAAAACGTATAAATGGTCAAATTTACTATACATCTCTTTCTTCCCTCCCTCCATTTTTACACGACACACGCAGGTTAATCTATTTCACCCCCACACATATTTATGAGCTTTTAGAAGGATATGCTGACACCTCTAACACTCCTACTATTCCACGCTGGCAATCCCTAGTATTTCTATTGGTGGATGGGACGTTGCACTCAAATCAAGGGCTTAAAATGATATATTGCAGGGTTGTTATGAATCAAGGGTCAGGATTAGATACAAGGGACACGTCTCAAGGCCTAGAACCTTCTCAGCATCACTATAAATAGAAGGGATGATCACACAGAGAGGATCAAGTAGTGTAGGGAGTAGCTTAGTAGTAGTTTTAGCTTATTTTCTAGCTTATTGTCTTTTAATTACTGTAATTTACTTTTCAAAAGCCTTGTAATCCTTTTCGTATTAATGAAATTTCAGTTTACTTCCAAAATTGTGCTTTAAATTCTGTCTTTACTTTTTAGCAAATTGGTTTAGATATGTTTTACTAATAAGCTCAAATAAGCTCATTACTTTCTTAGCTATCTCTTATTAAGCTAAGCATTAAGCTTAACTTAATAAGCTCAGTACTTAAAAATACTTAAAAGGGGTCTTAATAAGCTTTTATGGATGATAAGCCAAAAAGGGATGGGCTTATGACTTCTTACCAACTTATCTTTGATAAGCTGGAGCTAGTTGATAAGCTCTATTGATCATTTGTGTCCTTGTTTAAGCAGAGGACAAAGGTATGTTTTACTTTTCACTTTATTTAGCTTAATATTGGCATTGCTTATAAATCTGCTTATTTATGTTTATTAGTGCTTATTTTGCTTAACTTGTCCTTATTACATCTAGTTTAATACATTTAATATTATGTTTTTAAGACTTTCAAAGTTTTAGTTAAAACTATTTAGAAAAATCAAAATATGCTTATTCGGTTAGCTTATCATTTTGTGCTTATTTCTATAAAGTTTTTGCGTATTTGTCTTTTCTATGCTTAATGCTTGATTTGTTTTATCAATTTGATGCTTATTGAGGTCTGTTAGAGCTTGAAAATAAGAATTCAAATCTTAAAGGGGTGTTTGGCACAAGCAGGCTTAACATAGTTAAGACTGCTTGTGTAGTACTTGTGTTATTTTTAGTCATTAGGACAAAACTTAGTGAGCTTAAATTGTCTAGATTAGTTTAAATGAGCGTTGAGATAAGTTTGTTAAGTTTCCTAACTGTTTTATCAAAATATCAAATCTGTTAGTTTAAAAGTGGTTCTAAGTAGCTCATTTGCTGAATTTGTTAAAAGAATGCTTAAGGCTTGGTTTTTGTACTCAAAATGAGTCTCAAATGCAACATTATAAATCTGTTTTGAGTCTATTAACTTAGGAAAAGCCTTTAGAGTTATTTTTATCAAAAACAGTTTAGTGGTATTAGCTTATAAGGGTTAGGTTTTGCAGATCATTTTGGGATAGATTAAAGCTAAACCTTGATTAATTTTGATCAATATGTGCTTATTGTGGTATATTCTTAATCTGTTTCAAGTTTTTAAGTATAAAAAATCATTTTTAGTGTCTTAATTTTAAGCTCAAAGAAGTCAATAATTTCAAAAAAAAACCAAAAATAAAGTAGTGTAGTCTGCCTTGTTCAATTTCCTTTTCCAGCTTATTTTTCTTAGCTTATTTGCTCAAGTCTTGCTTATTTGTGTTCCTTTAGTCCTAGTCTAAATCTGTTTTCATCTTTTAGCTTATTCCCATTGCTTATTTGTCCAAGAGTTAGCTTAAAAATTAGTGAATTTCCCTTTTTGTCTGTTTTTAAGTGCTCCTGTCTTATAGTTTTTAGATGCTAATTAGCTTATTCTGTCTGCTTTTATTTAATCTTTAGTGCTTATTGAATCAAGGTCTCAATCTGTTTTGAGCTTTTAGCTTTTTAGTAGGGCTTATTGGTCTTTTATTTTAAGTTTTAAAGTAGTAGTAATGTCATTTAAGCCTCTATTAATGTAACTGTCATTTAAGATTTTTTTTTTTTTTTTTTTTTTTTTTTTTTTTTTTTTTTTTTTTTTTTTTTTTTTTTTTTTTTTTTTTTTTTTTTTGTTTTTTATTTTTTTTTTTTTTTTTTTTTTTTTTTTTTTTTTTTTTTTTTTTTTTTTTTTTTTTTTTTTGTTTTTTTTTTTTTTTTTCATTTTTAATGTTTTTTTAGCTTATTTGATTTGCTTATTTCTAGTCATATGTGCTTATTAGGATTAGGGTAAGATCTGTTTCAACTTACTTACTTAGATTGCTTATTAGTTTCTTAAAAGCCAAATCAGTTATGCCTTATTCCTTTTAGCTTTTCTAGCAAACTGCCTCTTTCATTAGCTTATTTTTGTGCTTATTTAAGGTTTTCAGAAAAAGTCATTTAACAAAAGTTGCTTATTTTCAAGTTTAAAAGCCTTTTCAAAAATCAAAAGTGCAAAATAAAAATGTTAGGCCGTATAGGGAAGTCTCAAGTTTCGAACCCGAGACCTCTACCTTAACTGCCTAACATTTTAACACACATACCATTACCATCTCGCCCTTGGGTCTTTTTCGTTACAAGTTGCTTTCATTTAATACTTATGCATGTTTTTTTCAGTTTTGCTTATTAGGCTTATATTGCTTATTTGCAGCTTAATCCGTTTAGCTTATTTCCAGTTTTTATTTTTCTTATATTAGTAATAGATTAAAGTATTTTTCCTTAATTTTTTTTAGATTTTATAAATTATTTAATATTTTTTATATTATTTTAGATAACAACAATTTTAATTCATAAAAAGAAAATAAGAAGTTAAAAAAATATATTTCTATTTTCTATAAATTATTTTTAATCATTTAGGATTTTTAAAATTGAAATTTGCATTTTTAGGGTTAAAATTTGATAGTTTAGTTTTTTAAGTCTCGGTTTTCGATTCCCGTTATCGTTTTTAGCTTAAATTTCTTAATTGCTTTAATTGTTAATTTAGTTTATCTTTATTTGCTTTTGTGTTAGTAGATATTAAAATCAAAATCAAAAATATTTGATAATTCAAGCATCAAAACAAAGTACTTCGCGTTCAAATCGCCTCTTGTCGGGATATACATCCGGGAGATAGAATATTGTGTGTCCTCAAGCAATTTTCTTATCACATGAGATACTCTCTATAATATAATAATTTGGATTTAGGTATATATTAAATATCCTATTACCATCGAATCACTAGTACAAAAGTTACTACTCTAGTAACAAAAGATAATGCTGTTGAAAGAAGTTAATGCGCCATGAAGAAGTTATACTGCGATTAGTTTAGTACTGCTTATGTATCTTAGTATGAGATATTTTGTAAAGATATGTATAAGTTATGTTGTTAGAAAATATGATTACTTAGGAAAGTAATTGTAAGCCGTTTAGGACCCTTGGGTATAAAAGGAGTCCTAAGGCATAGAGATTGATAATACCAACACAATATATCAAAAACTAGTCATCATAGAATTATCATAGCTTCAAGTTTTATGTAACCCAAGACTTTTAGAGAATTTTTTTTTTTTTTTTTTTCGTATTGTTTTATTAATAATATTGGAGCTTATTGTTTATTGAATTATATGTTCTTAGTTTTACTGTTTCATTGATAGTTCTTCTTAATATTAAAGATTAGATTCCGCATAATCTTTAATACATTCAAAGTTTCTACTATAGTTGTGTTAGATTTATCTAATATAACTAAACCTTAAACAAGCTTTTAAGGAATTCGATCTATTAAAGTGGGATCAACATCTCCAAACTTTTCTTCTCTTTCTTTTTTTGTTGCAATTTTTTCTCATTTTTTCAATTTTTTCTGCAGTCTAACTATATACGAAACTCGGAGTAGTTTCACCATCTTCACGATCATAATAATTCCGGATAATTCCTTCGATAGTTCCTTCGTTCTTCGGACTCACCATTAATTGGGATGGTAGTAAATCACATGAGTTTTGACTATAATATACATTCCCATTTGCAATGTGTAAATTTCCAACCACACCAAAGATAGAAAATAACACAAGACTCAGGAAATACAAACTTTACACTTTAAGCAACTAGCAACTGTAAATTAAACTTAATCTAACAGGGTAGGTTAAGGTGTAAGGGTGTAACAAAACAAATAATTGGTGTAGTTCCTAAAGGATTGGCTCTACGGGTTGTTCTAGTGGATCTTCACTCTAAAGATGAGAGTGGAAAAGGGTTTAAACTGGAGGTTAACTAACCGGTGTAGTTAGTTAATAAACAACATGGATAGGCTTTTTGGGTGTAATCCTAAAAATTTACCAATGTAAACAAGTTACTCCAATTAAATCCATAATACTCATTATTGCGGTCTCGAATAGATATACCAAGCCAAGTTCTAAAGTCTACTACATCACCGGCACACTCATATTTTGTGGAATTTGGGTAAACATTTAGAAACGGATAGGCTAAATTCTCACAATATCTAACAAGGGTTATTGTGTGCGGTTATGTATCAAGTAATTTTCACAAAAGTATGCTTGATTTTTTTTAATTTGAGCATAATTTAAGCATTTTAGTGTGAAAAATAAGACAAGTAAACATTCTAATTCCATCCCCCCACTTGAATTATACAACGTCCTCGTTGTATAGATAAAATATTAAAAATACGGGAATTAAAAAGAATTAGAATGAGAAACTCCCCTGATATTTGCTCGGTAGATTCTCCAATTTGCGTTTATGAGCAAGATTGTGTGTTGAACAGCCGTTTTGAGGTTTCAAGACTCCAACACTTCAAGATCTCCAGATTTGTAAATCCTCTACCAATATTCGTCGATAATTCTTTCACGAGGACCTGTATAAAATAGGAAAAATATGCATTCCTATCTTGGTACCTATGGTTAATTCAAACTAAACTAAACAAACCAAATACGAGTCAGTCTGGTGGATACATCGTATCAAGTTAATGAATACGCCGTATTGCCAGAATTGACAATAATGTTTTTAAAGTGCAATAAAAAATAAAGACTAATAACGTCCAGACAATCAATACGCCTTATGGTATGGAGCGGATACGCCATATTGATGCCTGGGAAGACAGGCTCGATAAAATTAAATAACAATCCGGGTTGTCTCCCGGGAAACACTTTTGTTTACAGCAAAGTCTTTAAGTTAGACTTGTCTTCAGCTTCTCTCTTCATTCCATCTCATTCATGCTAATGTGCCCGCGTGTGAGCCATTCTTCCGTCTTTGCATTTCGAATGTAATCGGGTCCTAAGTTAAATACTTCTTTGTAGAACCCCTTTAACTTTTGGTATGCATGCGAGATTCCATTCATCTCATCTTTCTTACTTACCTTTAGTAATGGTGGAATCTTGTTGCATTTTTCATTAGTGTGGTGTTTAAACCTCGGATGTGATCGCACCATTTGGTAAGTTACTTCATCATTACCATTGTAAATGATAATCATTCCATCAAACAATCTTGCTTTAATACCAACATCTCTTAAGAACGGTTCGCCAAAAATAACATCGCCCATTCCTTCATCACGATAAGCATCCATATTTTCTAAAACTACAAAATCCGCCACAACAGAAAAAGTTCCAACAAAAATAGGCACATTCATTAAAGCTCCTATAACATTATTCCCATTGTACTCCATCTTATCTTTCATTATAGAATTATGAATTTTTTTGGACATCACATTGACATACAATAATGGGAAAAAGTTAGCGTGTGTAAATTCAAATCCTATCATGCAAGAAAACTTTAAGTTGTGAGCACAGTCTATATGGATCTTCTTATCATAGTCACAATAACTAGGGTAATAATCAATTTTAGCATCAAGTTGATCATCCCTAGTTTTAAATTCCTCAATTACCTCACCTTCCTCAATGGTGGGCATCAAATCATCACCTTGATTTCTCCTAAGATCAAATGGTTCATTTAGATTCTTTAATTCAATGTATTCATCAAAGAAAGGGTCTAATGATCTATTTAACACCAAAGTCTCTCCCATTAGCCTAGCTTCTAAATCAAGTTCCATTCTTTCTTTCAAACTTAGCATGTAGACCCTCTTAATTAAACTACTAGCAGGTTTAACACTTGTGAAAACAATCCTTTCTTCCCCGACCCTTAAAGTAATCTTTCTTTTGTAAACATCAATCTTAGCACGGGTGGTAGACAAAAATGGTCTTCCAAGGATCAAGGGAACTTTGATATCCTCAGGCATATCTAGAATTATAAAGTCTACTGGGAAAGTAAATTTACCAATTCCAACTAGTACATTTTCAGCTATTCCTTTTGGATATTTCACAGTCCTGTCTGCTAATTCAACTGTCAACTTAGTGTGAGCTAATTTGCCTAATCTAAGTTAAGGTAGGTCGAGAGAGGCATAACACTAACACTTGCTCTTAAGTCAACAAGGGCATTATCAAAGCATACATTATTAATAAATCAAGGTAAAGTGAAACTCCCTGGGTCTTTCTCCTTTCTGGGTATGGAATTATTGATATGTGAAGCTTCAGAGTAAGCTTCCGAGAATTGTGGTCCATATGATCCCTTCTTTTCTTCACAGTAGTAACCATTCAAACGACTTGGAAATGGAATCGTCGTTTGTCTTGTCTCGTACATCAGTGTACGGTTCTGTCCAGTGGATACGGCGTATTAGGAAGATCCAATACGGCGTATCGGGTATGAATCAGCTTCAATAGTAGTTGAAATCGACTTGACTTGATCTCTCGGGTTTGCTTCAGTAGAGCTAGGTAGACTTCCAAATCCTCTTTCCTGTAGTACCTTGCTCATTTGCCCGATTTGGATTTCCAAAGTTTTAATAGATGCTCCTTGGTTTTGAATGGCAGCATCCGTCGAAGCTCAGATTTCTTTAATCAAATTGGAGTTTTCTTCGTGTCTCTTTGCTGATTCACTCATGAATTTGCTCAGGGTATCTTCCATAGATTGCCTTCGTTCTTGGTACGAAGGATTCACATTGTTCCTTTGATAGAATCCCGGAGCTGCTGCTCTATATCCCCCTCCTTGAAAAGGTCTACCAAATTGCGTGTAGTAAGCTTCTTCTAGGGTTTTCCCTTCTTCTTTGAGTGGGCAATCTTTGGTGTAATGGGGTCCTTTGCATTGTTCGCATCCAACTTGAGCAGCATAGACTTTTTCATTCACTTTCTTGATCTCTCTTCCTAGATTATTGAGTTGTGCTTGTATAGCTGCCAATCCGTCAGAAGTTTTAGTACTTTTTGACCTAGATGTTCCATTGTGCCATTTCTAAGAGTATTCAGCCATTTCTTGGATGGCTACTTTTGCATCAGCAACGGTCTTTGATAGTATTGCACCTTTTGAATCAAGAATCTGTCGAGTAGGAATTCCTAATCTATTATAGAACAAGATTACCTCCTGCATCTTCGTTAAATAGTATTGAGGACACTTCATCAAGAGTTCTTTAAATCGCTCCCATGCTTGGTAAAGGTTTTCATCAGGTTCTTGCTGAAAGTTGTTTATTTCCTCTATCTTCTTTGTTGTTCGAGCAGGTGGGCAATATTTGTTTAGAAATTTTATTTTAAGACCATCATAAATTGTGATTGAACCAGTTGGTTCATTTCTTAGCCAACGGCTTGCAGCTCCAGTCAAGGACATAGGTCTATAGTAATATTTGGAATGCGGAATAGATCGACGATCTCAAGAACTTTCTCAATGTGTTTGTTCGCATCTTCATGATCCGAACCGCTGAAGGTGTTAGTCCGTAGTTCCTTGAGAAATTGGCCCTTCAATTCATAGTTATCTTTGTCTTCAATTTTGGGCCTAGAAACCCCCGGTCCATAGTCAGCTCGGGTCCTGCTCATGCATTGCTCCATAGTTTCTGCCATTGTTTCGGCAACTTCTTCCTCCGAGTATTCTTGGTCAGAAAATAAATTGAAATCAGGCGATCTCAATTTGTCAAGACTTAGTGTCTTGAAGTGTATCCTAAATGATTGAAATTCTCGTTCAGGTTCTTTGTAAGGCGTGAATAGTTCACTTGTTAAACTCCTTGTCATGCACTACCTGTAACAAGGGATAAACAATTAGTAGGATAGGCTCTTTATGATAGAAATTTTTTTAGCACGAAAATCAAAAATATGAAAACTAAGATTCTGATTCTGTTTCAGATGATCGATACGCCGTATTCAATAGAAGTGAATACGCCGTATTAATCAGTTGAATGAATACGCTGTATTGGACAGAAAGTTAGATACGCCGTATCTAATGGAAGTGGATACGCCGTATCGAGTTATCGACCAGAACAGTGTATTAGCAAAACAATTAAATTAAACACACAAATATACAAGCAAACAATTAAATTAACAAATATACAAACTATACAGAATATACAAGAATATACACTAATCTAATTTACACTACTCCTAAGGGTTAGATCTAATGTTAAAAACCAAAATATAAAATAAAAATCAAGATTAATTTTCACTCCCCGGCAGCGGCGCCAAAAACTTGATGTGTCATTGTGTGGTGTATATTTTTATGATTTAAAATTTAAATTTATATTTTGCCGACTTAACCAAAAACAACACTTTAACGGGCAGTGTACTCGGTCGGTAGTAGTTTCGTGGTAAGTAGGGTGTCGAACACTTGAAGCGAGGTTAAATCTCTCAATTTATTTATATTTTGGTTATCTAATCTAAGTTAATTCTAATCTAAGTCAAACCTATGCTATTCCTATGTTAGTTCTAATCCTAATTTTAACAGATAAAAGGGAGGTTTCAGTCTGAGAGACTGGCACCGATTTGGTTGGTGACTACAATCAATTCAAGACACTTTAACCCACGCAAGCAAATTAATAGAAGATAAAAGAGCGGTCGAGCCTTATGATAGAAAACTGTATTAGCCATCATTAATCCGATTAGAAGTTGGTTTGTTTATTCAGTGCAATGATTACTTATCTCGAAGAGGCATATCATTCTTAGACTTAGGCGGGACTTCATCCTAAGACCTAGACACATTAATTCTGTCACAATTAAAGTATCCGTATAAAGTATCCTTATTTGCTGATTATAATATATCTTAAGGATTAAAGCAATAGTGATCTTGTTAAACCCTAGCTCATAGAGACTTTACCCACTTACTGCTTAATGGCAATTTATACTCTAGTAGTCTACTTGTCCAACTATCCAATGGAATCAGAACATTATTTGTTGAATTATCTAGATTCACCTACTAGTCAACATGTTCAATAAACCAAAGGCAGTTTCCGTTAACTAGTTAAGCCAGAAGCGTATCCTTAGCACGATTTTTTTTTTTAGAAGACTTATTTGTGAATCCTATGATTCTGATGTATAATTAACTTTATGGTAGAGCTATCTCGATATCTAGATTACCCTTGGTCTGTTTTCACTTGATCAGTTGAATGATAGGTAGAATATAAAAAGCACGTAAATACAGTATATTTGATAAACAATAACAAGCTTAAAACGATAAATTTAGAAATCGAGATTTTAATCAAAAACCAAAACATTCAGATCTTACATAATAATGGCTATTACCGGAGGTAATTAGCCTTTAACATCTTAATTATTACAAGAGTTAATTGCTTAGCCCAAGGTAACTAGACTGAGTTAAAGAATGATAACTATAAACAGATACGATTACAAAAAGTTATAAGAATTACACGTTGTCTTCTATGGATTGGAATGCGTTACAAGACCTCTTCTGCTCTTTTTCTCCTCTAAAAATTGACTTTTTAGTTTAGGTATCAAGAATATGATTTAGCACACTTAAAACTCGTTTTTGAGTTTTGTATTTATAGGGTCTAGAGTCGGTGTTGATACGGCGTATCCAAGGTATTGGATACGGCGTATTGGGGTTTCTTGGAGTAGGGACCACGTTTGATATCTTCTAGAATATTTACATACTATATTTCCAATACACTATTGGTCTTCACTGGATACGGCGTATTAAACTCGTGTCCTTTGTGGTCTTTGGTAAGTGCAGGCACGGATACACCGTATCTTCCTTGCTGGATACAGAGTATTGGTCTTCAGAATAGTAATCTTCAAAATATCTTCGTTTAAGCTTCAGAATGTGCGCCTTTTGCTAATATTCACCAAGTACTCCGTGATTACTGCAATTCTCAAATATAAACGATTAAGTAACAATTCTTTGCAATAATTATACAAAATAGGTTAATTACATGGGATAAATGATGCTATAAAATAAATGTTATTTGATGTCATCAGGCGGGTGATGACATCAAATAACGTCACTTTTATAGCATCATTTATTCCATGATTCTTACCCATTTTGTATAATTATTGTGAGAATTGGTACTTAATTGTTTATATTTGAGTACTTTGTGAAGATTAGCTAAAAGGCACACATTTTGGAGCATAAACAAAGAGTTTGAGAAACTCTACTGATCTAACAACGTATACGGCGTATCATTCTAGAAGCATAGACTTGACGAACTAAAATACCATTGCCTGACTTTCAAGAATACGTTGTATCCACACCAACGATACGCCATATATAATACTTTGGTCTACTAAGAAGAACCAACTGGTTTTACATCAATACGACGTATCCATCAAGAAAATACGGCGTATCCCTGCATACACTTCACAAATAACTACGAAGGATTAAAGACCCAATACGCCGTATCCCGAAGACTTAATACGCCATATCGAAGGTCAAACACTGGAAGATTCTAAAAGATATCAATCATGGTCCCTACTCTAAGAAATCCCTAATACGCCGTATCCCTTATCGCCCGATACGGCGTATCGATCAATTTTCAGACCCTATAAATACAAAACCCCAAACTCAGTTTTAGGTATGGAAGTGAAGCCCTAAACCACCAAGTCGACTACCAGACGAATAAAGGAGCAAAGAAGGTCAGAAAAGTGCCTCAAGATCATAGGAAAACTCTTGTAATCGTCGCACAACCAAATACGCATTCGGTTAAGGTTTCTTTATTTTAATCATTCATATATGAAACTGTGTATATTTTTACAATGACTATCGGTTGATACCTTTAGGTATCAGCCATGTTTATGAAGATTTAATGTCTGGTTTGTTTATATCGATTGCGTAATTTATCGTTGATTGTTGATTATGTTTATTAGTTCATACGTGTCTATGTGCTTAAATATGCGACCTAACATTCAATTGGGTCTAGTGATACTGACCAAGTTAGCTAGATACTAGGATGGCTCTCCATATCGCGATTTATATATCTAGAATCATAAGATCATAAATATTAACCTATGTTTACCATTGGTTTAGTGAACAAGCTGGACTAGCAGGT
>BQNB010018442.1:0-68283 GCA_026074375.1 Tanacetum coccineum | reverse complement strand
CTGTCCGACGAATAAGAACAGATAATGGAACTAAATTTGTTAATCAAACTTTGCGTGAATATTATGAGAAGGTTGGCATCTCTCATGAAACATCTGTTGCTCGCTCTCCACAGCAAAATGATTTCGTTGAAAGACGTAATCGTACGCTAATTGAAGCTGCTCGTACAATGTTGATTTACGCAAAAGCTCTGTTATTCCTATGGGCAGAAGCAGTTGCTACAGCATGTTATACCCAAAATCGTTCCATCATACGTCTTCGACACGGCAAAACACCATATGAGCTTTTACATGACAAACCTCCCAACTTATCATTCTTCTATGTATTTGGTGCACTTTGATATCTAACAAATGATAGTGAGAACTTAGGTAAATTACAACTGAAAGCTGATATTGGTATTTTCATTGGTTATGCACCCACAAAGAAAGCATTTCGAATTTACAACCGACGTACCAGACGAATCATTGAAACAATTCAGGTAGACTTTGATGAGCTGAATGCGATGGCTTCTGAACACAGCAGTTCAAGACCCGCACTTCATGAAATGACTCCTGCAACAATCAGTTCAGGACTCGTGCCAAACCATCCTCCTTCAACACCGTTTGTACCACCTTCAAGAAGTGATTAGGATCTTTTGTTTCAACCGATGTTTGATGAATTACTCACTCCTTCACCCAGTGTTGATTACCCGGCCACTGAAGTTGTTGCTTTAATTCATGAAGTAGTTGCTCTAGTTCCCGTTGTATCAACCGGTTCACCTTCTTTAACAAATGTTGACCAAGATGTACCATCACCAAGTAACTCTCAAACAACACCCAAAACTCAACCTCCCGTCATTCCTAACGATATTGAAGAAGACAATCATGATATTAAAGTTGCACATATGGGTAATGATCCGTACTTTGGTATCCCAATTCCAGAAGTTCCTTCTGATCAATCTTCATCGTCGGATATTTCTTATACAATTGTGCATCCTGATCACCAAATTTCTTAACACAATAGCAAATTGATAAACCAGTTTCCATAAGGCTGCAATTACATGAGCAAGCTCTTTTCTGTTACTACGATGCTTTCCTCACTGATGTTGAACCCAAGACGTATAAAGATGCTTTGACTCAATCATGTTAGATCAAATCAATGCAAGAACAGCTTAATGAGTTTGAACGCCTTGGAGTATGGGAGCCCATACCTCGACCAGATAAAGTTATAGTTATTACTTTGAAGTGGATCTACAAAGTAAAGCTTGACGAACTGGGAGGTATACTAAAGAACAAAGCTCGGTTAGTGGCTCATGGTTATTATCAAGAAGAGGGAATTAATTTTGAAGAGTCTTTTGCTCTGGTTGCAAGATTAGAGGCTATAAGGATTTTTCTCGCGTTTGCCGCTCACATGAGCATGGTCGTCTACCAAATGGATGTGAAGACTGCGTTTCTGAATGGTAATCTGCGGGAAGAGGTTTATGTTAGCCAACCGGATGGGTTTATGGATAAAGATAACCCCAATCACGTGTACAAGCTAAAGAAAGCTCTTTATGGGTTGAAACAAGCTCCACGCGCGTGGTATGACATGTTGTCTTCGTTCCTAATATCCCAAGACTTCTCCAAAGGCTCAGTGGATCCTACTCTGTTCATCCGTAGGGAAGGCAAGGAATTACTTCTGGTACAAATATATGTCGATGATATTATCTTTGCTGCATCTACACCTGAACTTTGTGACCTATTTGCTAAAATCATGTGTTCAAAATTAAAATCTCATTTTTCTTAGGACTACAGATTTCTCAAAGTCCCAGAGGCATCTTTATTAACCAGTCAAAATATGCCCTTGAATCTTTAAAGAAATACGGTTTTGACACTTGTGACCCAGTGGATACTCCCATGGTGGAGAAGTCCAAACTGGATGAGGATAAAGAAGGGAAAGTTGTTGATCCGTCACACTATCGTGGCATGATTGGCACCCTCCTTTATCTTACAGCCAGTAGACCTGACCTACAATTTGCTATATGCATGTGTGCCCGGTATCAGGCTCGGCCTACCGAAAAGCACTTACATGCGGTCAAAAGGATCTTTCGGTATCTAAGAGGAACCGTAAATCAGGGACTATGGTATCCGAAGGATTCTTTGATTGCTCTAACAGCATTTGCAGATGCGGATCATGCTGGTTGTCAAGATACAAGACGTAGCACATCTGGTAGTATGCAGTTCTTGGGAGATAGACTTGTTAGCTGGTCATCAAAAAGGCAGAAAAGCGCTGCGATATCCAGTACGGAAGCTGAATATATTGCTTTGTCCGGCTGTTGTGCTCAAGTCCTTTAGATGAGATCACAGCTTACCGACTATGGCTTTGGATTCAATAAAATTCCAATGTACTATGATAACAAAAGCGCTATTGCCTTATGCTGCAACAACGTTCAACATTCCAGATCAAAGCATATAGACATCAGATTTCACTTTATCAAGGAGCATGTTGAGAATGGTGTGATCGAACTTTACTTTGTCAATACGGAGTATCAACTGGCGGACATCTTCACTAAAGCTCTTGGCAGAGAAAGAATAGAATTTCTTATCAACAAGCTGGGAATGCGGAGTTTTACGCCGGAGACTCTGAAACAATTGGCAGATGAAGTTGATGAATAGTGGTGGTACCTATTCAAATATCCTGTATCATATGTATATATATTTCCGGTATCATATTATATATTTTAAACCATAAAAACCAAAAAGGATTTTTCATTTTCAAAATTTTTATAAAGAACAAAATACAAAAAATATAAAATTTTAAAAACCAAAGAAAAAAAAAATAAAAAAATGAGGAAAATAATAAAAAGAGGTAATAATGGCATGTTTCTGAAAATCGATAACATTTACGGTCTTAGAAATGTCATTCAATAATGATACGAGCCGGTAAATGAAGTTCGAGCAGAAATTCCAAATGTTTTCAAAACATGCCAAATGGCTTGCTATTATTTCAGATAGCAACCCGGTCATCATGTTAAAGGGCAAGTATTCCTACAAAAGGAAACCTTGACCTCCTCACGTGAAATTTATTCTTAGGCATGGTCTACTTTATACCCATAGCAAAGCTTGGATTACTTTGCACACAACCCGCGCTTTCTATGTTTCTATAAGTGTACGTGTCTGCGCGTATTTGTCCAAAATAAGAAGAAATCTTATTTTTTTTTGGTAAAAGTTGTCTCACAAATGAATTAAAAAAAACAGTGTTTTCAGTACTCACAAAAATATTTTTTCAAAGACAATTTCGACCACTCAATAATGACAAAACTCTTTAAATAGAAAACGTGTCCTTATTTGAGGAGAAATCGTCATCAAATAATCTTTTAAAATGTCTTTCAAAAAAAGTCACGGACTGTAACAGATAAATTTTAATAATGACTGATCATAATTTAAGGGGAGTTAATGATTTTAACTTTTAAGGCCCAATAGGTTATGAAGTGGGTTTGGGCTTGCAATGGCTGAGATTGGCTGTAACTGGGCTAGGATTGGGCCTTGAAAGTCTTCACAGTCTTTTTGATTCCATGCTCAGTTTTGTCATTTTGGCTCTATTTTATGTCTTTTTGTTGATATCCACTTCCTGCAAAATACAAATGCAAAACAAACATATATTTGGCAGTTTTTGTCTGTTTTTGGTCATTTAAGCTCGTTTTTAGAGGTAAAAGATATGTGTAATTAAGCACATATCAGACACTTTAAATCATAAATCCAGCAACTCGTTAAAATGTATATCCAAATGAAACCCCTCACATGAAATTACCTAGTAACGTGATACGTTATAGATTAAAAGATAAGATTTATCTTTTTAAGTTTCTTTAAAAGTTAGTAGATGATAAATTATGTTAAATATATAACATAATTGTTTTATGATGTTTCGATCGATAAATGATAATGACAAATGCGTTGGGCTTTAATAAAATCGAGTCTTATAATATTTAAATATATTTTTATAATTAATATAAAAATATTTCATTTAATACCCTTGAGAATATGAAAATGACAATATATACCCTTGGTATATATTTATTTACAAAATTAACCCTTTACATATAATTTTATACTTTTAAATCCACAACTTTTAGGTGTTGACAAAAACAGCCCCTATAGTTTATAAGTTTTAATATTTACAATATATACCCCTTTGCATGAAAACGATTTCATTTCTAGTCCAAAATCCATAATGGTTGTATTTATCAATCTCGAAAGTATTTTGCAGCTTATAACTTGCTAAAATAAATTAGAATAAGTAAATTTTACGAGCTTGGAGCTTATAAAATGAGCTTATGAGCTCGTTAATCTAAAAAGGGTACGTTTGGGTTTAAAATCATAACCCGATGGGTTTGAGCTTTAAGGGTTCATTTCACGTGATCACAAGGATGTATAAGAGCTTATATATGATCTATAATAGCTAATAGAACGAGTGATAGACTTACAAGAACTTAGAATGGGTCAAAAATGATGGAATGAGTCAAAAACCTTAAGAGACGAACTTAGAGCTTCTTTTCCTTAACCTTGGCTTCGATATTAGTTTGTGCCTTCTTCTTTAACTTCCCTAGCTCAGCTAGAACATGACTTGAGAGAGATTTGAGTTTGAATGGTGAGTTTAGAATGCATGCATGTATGCGAATTTATATAGGGTATGAAGGAGTGGTGCCCAGGGTTGTAAAGCTTGGAGACCAAGTTGTATAGCTTGGAGTGGTGGCCAAGATGTTGGAGTGGTGCCCAAGGGTGTTGCTTGGAGCAAAAGGGTGATTATGGGTCAAGTTCATGGCTGTTTTTAGACAGCCAACATCGGTCCCGGTAAAATGGTGGTCATTTACAAAAATGTAATTCTGATTAAGCTCAAACCAGTGAGCATGGTTAGATATTTGATTCCTCTACAACTTTTAGTTTTACATATTTAGGGGTCACTATACAAAAATTTAGAGATAACAACCATTTACTACAGGTGTGCAGAATCTGCGCACCTTTGCCATTTCGCCTATAACTAATTCATCCGACATCGAATCGGGTTGAGTCAACCGGCAAAATGATCACAAGACATAGGGCTACAACCTAGTATTTTTATTTAATACCCAAAGCCTACTGATTTTTCCCAGATCCTATGTTTTATCAACGGATCAGATTCTGAAAACTATGAACTAGTTTAAGGGTGTAACGGGTTTGCTAGGGTTTTTGGGTTTAGGATTAGGGTTTAGGTTTTAGGGTTAGTGTAGGACTAGTTAAGAGAAAAGTGTGCATTGGAGGCTTGCAACATGAGCTTAAAAAGGTTGTACGAAACTAGAAGAAATTTAGAGAGAAAATGGGAAATTTAAATTCTATGCTATGTCGATTTATACATTATGCTATGTCGATTTATACATTGAGGCTTTGATGCAGTAACGGTTCCTTCAATGCTTTGGAGCAATCTCCTGATGAAAACTTCCATAAGTTTCTCATTATTTGGCACCATCTTTGGACATAAAGTTGTCAATTCTTGGAATCTTCTCGCATAAGTCTTGAGATCATTTCCTTTTACAACCAAGTTGTAAAATTCGTCCTCCATTTTTCTGACTTCAGTTCGAGGACAATACTTATTGGTCAAGAGCCTTTTCAATTCAGTCCAGGCGATCTTGTCGGCTTGCTTTATTCCAATAGTTTTAGCATAGGAATTCCACCAGGACAAGGCATCTTCGGTGAGAGTACCAATAGCAAATTTCACTTTGCAGTCCTCGGTACAGTTGCTACGAGAAAATACTGATTCAGTTCGCTCAAACCAACGGATGAGACCAACATCTCCTTCCGTACCATTGAAGTAGAAAGGTTGGCAACTCATAAACTCTTTGTAAGTACATTTTCTTGCAGCATGAGTTTCTTTTGGCTTGGGGTTCCTATTTGTATTGTTAGTATTTGCCATGTTAGCAGCTTGTGCTTCCAGAGCAGCAGCAACACTGTCAACAACTAGTTACCATATGGCAGCCTGAGTCATAGCTAGTGCTACAGATGTTGATGTTCTTTTGGTAGGCATTCTATCAATATATACAAGACAACATAGAATAAGAATCCATAATATGATATAGTCATATCACAAGTTAAGGTATGAAAATTCTCATTATTATACAAAGACTTGTGATCATTCTTTGATATCACATTGCAGGACATAGCGGAGAATTTTGGAATTTAAGACTTCTAGAGATAGAGACGGAGATAATGGAATGAACAAATTCGAAACCAAAAGAAGTCTAGAGACTCATGATAATGATTAAATGAACCAAGAAAAGGAATTATTCGTACAAACGGATGAAAGAAAATTGTTCGTACGAATGCCATACACTTAAGCCCACTCAATTGCAAATCGTTATTTACATCCAAAGGCGTCCCAATCCATGTAAATAAGAATTTAGAAATTTATGGTTCAGTAGTTTATAATTTCCTTATTCAGTGAACAAAACGTCCTAATTCATTTCAATAAGACGATTATAAATCATCCTATTCAAGCATTACCAACACAAAACACAATATCAAAAAAATGTTGTGGTATGATTTTCTGAAATCATAAGAAGTAACGAGAAGAATAATAAGATGTTAATCAATCGTGTTGATGCCCTTAAAATGACATGTTACGAGGTAAAGATTTTGTTGTCGTATTCCAATTAACCGACATGATTAAATACGGTGGGTTACATGATGACTTATGCCACACATCCCGTGGTTGGATTCTAAACAAAAGCTGTAATGATAACGATCTAGTCTAGTGGTCTGGTGATCCTCCCTTATAGTTCCTGAGATTATGGATTGTATCCAAAAGTCTCTTCATATCTGATTAGTGGCGAACCTGGACATCCTCGATGATTAGTTCTAAAGTAGAAATTCTGAAGCGAGCAAGAGCAATCTTGTCGTTATGTCCCATTCGCTTTCTCTGAAGTCCAGCAATCTGAGCACGGGCTTCTTGAAGTTTGGTCTTTAGTTTGTCAAAATCTTGTTGTATGACCTTCTATTTTATCTTTCATTTCCTCAATGTGGTTAAGAGAGAGCTCATCTAAGTGATTCAAAATAGTCTCGATCTGTTCCTCATGACGTGCGTAAGACGTGTCTAGAGCGCCATGATAATTCTCTCCAATCTCAAATACTTGAGGCGGAGCAGAAGGATTAGTAGAGGAAGATGATAGGAAACGGGCTTGTTTTTGAGGTGGCAGAATCTCTTCAGGAAGAAAGAAATCTTGGGGATCAAACATTGGTGATAGTGGTAACACTGGAGATGGAGGCAAAACAGTTGGTGGAGCAATAGGAGCTTGTAGTGGTGGAATAGGTGATTCATTACTAGTAGCATTATATGCTTGCATGACCTTCATATATGGATCATCGTGAAAAGGTGAGATGGCTAGCGAGGCCAAAAGATACTTAGATAAATCATCTGAAGGATCAGGAGAGGTGTTTCCCGGTGAGGCTGGGAAATAGTCCGGTGAAGCCAGAGTATAGTCAGGAGTATGTGTAGAGGAAAAAGCATCCTCAATATCAGAATCAGATGGGACGATAATAGGGTGGGTGGATGTAGACATAACTGTGTAACAACCCAGTGGAAAAATAACATAAGTTATTTATATATAATTAATAGTTATGTATCATTTGCTACGCAAATCTCTTTACATACTATTCAGGAAATGTAGTGGCACGGAGGACTTTCTTGGATGGAAAAAGTAGTTATAGTTTAGGTTTTAACCTTGTTCTCTATAACCGAGGCTCTTGATACCAATCTGTAACACCCCTATTTTCACATATAGCAGCGGAAGCTAAGTTTTGGGGTATTACTTCATGAATCAACAGTCACAATCATAGAAAATGACTCATAAAGAGACGTTTTAGAAAATTTAGTTATCATTCAATATAATCAGAGTTTTACAAAAACAGAGGTCCCAAAATCTATATGAAAACATAAAGTTTGAATGATAACAAGTTTGGACGTCCTCAAGTCCAATGCCACTCCGTGCCATAGGTTGCTCAAATACCTGAGATAAACATGCTAAAAGGGTCAACACAAATGTTAAGTGAAATTCATAGGTTTGAAATGTAATAGTTGAATACAAGTCATCATAATGGTAATAATTGCATGCATTTATAATTATCATGGAAAACACTATTATTGCCCTAAGCTCATGCAACTAAACATTAACCATAATTCAAGTTGTTATAAATTGTTTCCATATGGGTGCCTCTACCCAAAGATGTTGTGGGAGCCTCTACCCAAAGATGTGGTGGGAGCCTCTACCTAAAGATGTGGTGGAAGCCTCTACCCAAAGATGTTGTGGATGCCTCATGGCAAATGGAGGTAACTTAGGCAATAATATATCAGGATGACATACAGTTAAAAATACTTGTATTTATGGTTTATAGCATGTATCACCCCACGGGATTTTAGAAAACATGTAAAGGTGAGACTATGAACTCACCTTGATAAGGTAGTTGATTGATTTGAAATTGAATTCAAATAGGAGTAAACAGCCTCGTCACGCAACCTGAGGTAATATGTCAAGTCTCAGTTTGATTGTTTCAAAACTTTATTTCATAAAGTTTAACGTAATTAACTTTGCTTTATTAGTTTGTGAAAACATCGTATCACTGTCCGGGCTATCATAATCTAGTGGTCATGCAGTAAACGTTTGAGGAGCTAGAACACTTTAAATCGTAAATCCAGCAACTCGTCAAAACGTCTACCCAAATAAAAGCCCCTCACATGAAATTCCCTAGTAACGTATACGTTATAGTTTAAATGATAGGATTTTATCTTTTTAAGTTTCTTCAAAAGCTAGTGGATGATAAATTATGTTAAACATATAACATAATTATTTTATGATGTTTCAATCGATAAATGATAACGACAAATGTGTCGGGCTTTAATAAAATTGAGTCTTATAATATTTAAATATCTTTTGATAATTAATATAAAAATGTTACATTTTATACCCTAGAGAATATGAAAATGACAATATATACCCTTGGTATATATTTATTTACAAAATTTACACATTTACATTCTAATTTTATACCTTTTACAATCTAAATACTTTTGGTGTTGACAAAAAAAACAGGGGGGGGCCCCCCCCCAACGGTAGTTTAAGTTATTTACATTTTCAGCCCCTCTAGTTTATAAGTTTTAATATTTATAATATATACCCATTTGCATGAAAATGATTTCATTTCTAGTTCGAAATGCATAATAGTTGTATTTTTCAATCTCGAAAGTATTTTGCAGCTTATAGCTTGCTAAAATAAGTTAGAATAAGTAAATTTTACGAGCTTGGAGCTTATGAAATGAGCTTATGAGCTCGTTAATCTAAAAAGGCTACGTTTGGGTTTAAAATCATAACCCGATGGGTTTGAGCTTTAAGGGTTCATTTCACGTGATCACAAGGATGTATAAGAGCTTATATATGATATAGAATAGCTTATAGAATGAGTGATAGACTTACAAGAACTTAGAATGGGTCGAAAATGGTGGAATGAGTCGAAAACCTTGAGAGACGAACTTAGAGCTTCTTTTACTTAACCTTGGCTTCGAAATTAGTTTGTGCCTTCTTCCTTAACTTCCTTAGCTCAGCTAGAACATGACTTGAGAGAGATTTGAGTTTGAATGGTGAGTTTGGAATGCATGCATGTATGCGACTTTATATAGGGTACGAAGGAGTGGTGCCCAAGGTTGTAAGGCTTGGAGACCAAGTTGTATAGCTTGGAGTGGTGGCCAAGGCTGGTGGAGTGGTGGTTAAGATGTTGGAGTGGTGCCAAAGGGTGTTGCTTGGGGCAAAAGGGTGATTATGGGTCGAGTTCATGGCTGTTTTTAGACAGCCAACATCGGTCTTGGTAAAATGGTTGTCATTTATAAACCGTAATTCCAATTAAGCTCAAACCAGTGAGCATGGTTAGATATTTGAGTCCTCTACAACTTTTAGTTTTACATATTTAGGGGTCACTATACAAAAATTTAGAGATAACAGTCATTTACTACAGGTGTGCAGAATCTGCGCACCTTTGCCATTTCGCCTATAACTAATTCATCCGACATCGAATCGGGTCGAGTCAATGGGCAAAATGATCACAAGACATAGGGCTACAACCTAGTTTTTTTATTTAATACCCAAAGCCTACTGATTTTTCCCAGATCCTATGTTTTATCAACGGATCAGATTCTGAAAACTATGAACTAGTTTAAGGGTGTAACGGGTTTGCTAGGGTTTTCGGGTTTAGTGATAGGGTTTAGGTTTTAAGGTTAGTGTAGGACTAGTTAAGAGAAAAGTGTGCATTGGAGGCTTGCAACATGAGCTTAAAAAGGTTGTACGAAACTAGAAAAAATTTGGAGAGAAAATAGGAAATTTGAATTCTATGTTATGTCGATTTGTACATTGTGCTTTAAAGAGTTGTACCATGGTTTAGGAGGGAAACATGGTTTGAATGTTGTGCTAAGTGAACTTGTACCCTAGGCTAAACAGGTGGTATAAATGCTATAAAGTTTTGGAGGGAAAACGGCTAAATTTGATTATTGTGCATAACCGGGTTGTATATTGAGCTTTAAGAAGTTGTACTAGGGTTTTGGTGGGAAAGGATATTCAAGTTATGATGCATTAGAAATTTATACACATGCCTTGAAAGCTTGTACCTTTGAATTGCATAAAAATATTACATATGATTAGGGTTTTGGTTTATATGTTAACGTATAAGGTTCGTTTTATAAAAACGTTACAAATGGTACGTTAAATAGATAACGTATTGATATTTAAACATATTGCTTGACATATTATAATGTTTATTTGACGTAAACGTTGATGGGGTTGGTATTGATAGTTGCGTGAGCTCGTTTACTTTGGTTATGTAAACTATGTTACATAATGGATGGAATAAAAAAAATATTCCCGTGAAAATGGTTATACTTAATACAATAAGTAGATATAACATTGATGAAAATTTAGGGTTGTTACACGATGTAACGTTGTTTTGTGGATCTATATGTCCTTAATCAGCAGGAGTGTGTAATGTCGTGAATATTTTTGAAAATAAGATTCTTAATCAATTACCGTGAAGTCAAAAAGGGAATGCTATAATAAAGCTTACTATGAGTGTGATTATGAATTTCTGATCATTTAGGGTCACAATATTATGAGTTTGAGAAGTTGTTAAGACGTTTTTTTGGTAAACCGAAAGGGTGTTTCTGATTCCTTATGCTTATACTCGAAGCAAATAAATATGCTAATTCATACCAAGATCTCCTTGTTTTGCAGCGATGTGAAACGCTTCAAACCCGTTCTTTGCTTTGATAGCCGCTTCGTCAGCCCTCACCATGTTGACATGATCGCATTCCACACAACATATAGAGGAGTTTCACCTGATTATAAGAGCCCACAGAGAGTCGCCAGTAATAAGATATTACAGACAACACATTGCTTTATAAGTTTATAAGCCAAAAATGTCAGTATACATTTGTACTCTACTGCTATTATTGTATTGCCACGTGGCAATAAAGACTAGCAGTAAAGAAATTTTTGCACGTCAACCCGATTTGACCCATTTCAACCCGAGGTAAAAATCCCATCCAATTTTCCCCCCATTATTCAGATTCGTATGTTTTACAAAGAATGTCCTTTTCTTTACTGTCGAGAATATATCTTTTCACCATCGAGTAAAACAAACGTAGGGAAAATCTCACCGCTTTGAAAACTTATGTTCTTTTTCACGTTTTATATTCAGTCTGGTATTCCACAACAGAGTGCGGCGGCAAACAACAACAAAAACCATGACAACCATTGGAAATAAAAAGGCACATTTCAGCATCCACAAAACAATAATAATGCGAGTAGAATGCGAAACATGATGACAGGAGAAGTCTTAATCACAAACATGTTTAATATTCACTTAATTACAAAATGTATATATTCAAATGAAATGTGCAGAAGCAAATACCCCAGTCTTATCAGCAACATATCCATCGGTGGATCCCAACGCGCAAAAAGAAAACCTATAAACAATCTTCTCAACCGTCCCAATCTCCTAACACGCTTTAATCACATTCTTCAATCCAACAACACTCACCTAACAACAAATCACAAATTTGACTATTACGATCACAATCACAAAATTAATTTAACTTATACCTTATTTGACTAATACCAAACAAATCGCAAATTCCACTATTACATCATTTGCATCCATTTTCTCCTAAGTTACAAAATGAAAATAAAAGAAAAAACCCTGACAATATATAAGAATGCATAAAATCGAGAATTCAATTATGACTAAAAAACTTACAAAACTAATTTGATTTAGACAGATTTTGTTGAATGCAATTTTTTTCTCTGCAACCTATAAAAGGACCAACAAAACCCCTTGTTAGTTGAACACTCTCCTGTAAATAAAATTGTAAAAAATAAGAAGGAAATCAACATAAAAAAATAAACTAATACCACACAATAAAAGGACCACACAATAAAAAAATAAACCAATAGACAGATTTTGTTGAATGCAATTTTTTTCTCTGCAACCTATAAAAGGACCAACAAAAACCCTTGTTAGTTGAACACTCTCCTGTAAATAAAATTGTAAAAAATAAGAAGGAAATCAACATAAAAAAATAAACTAATACCACACAATCAGCTCCTCCAATACCACATGTATAAGCCATTCTCAATTAACCATCCCAAACATCATCTAAAACATTAAAACAAAACAAAAGCGTATTTAATAAATCCAATAACATGACAGAACACACATAAATTAGATAACAAAAAACCCACCTGATGATCTTCTCCCACATGTTCAGGCCGCCGGTTTAACGCCATAGCTTGTATTTGTTAGAGGTGCATGGTTGGCCGGATTTTTAGAGAGAGAAGGATGTGTAGCGGTATTTCTTAGAGAGAGGGAGTGATGAAGAAACCTGTGTGTGAGAGAAGATGGTGAGGATGATGGTTTTGTTTAAGGAGAATGAGAGGGGTAGGAGAGAATGGCAGGATGAAGGAGATGAGGAAGTGATGGTGATGAAATTTAGTGTGTGTGTGTGTGTGTTTGGGGCGGTGGCGTTGTGTTTGAGATGAGGGAGGAGAGGGACACGTAGCATTGTACTTGTTTTGTTGAGAGAGAAAAGGACGCGTGTACAATTCTAATATCTTCGAGTCGGGCTGGTTAGTATATTCAATGCATTTAGGGGGTGTTTGGGAGTGCGGTTGGAGATGGATTTTCTACTTATTGCGGTTCCAAAATGAAGTAAGCTATTTTGAAGTGTTTGGCAACCATGACATGATAATCGTTTTTCCGCGTTATGATAGCCCTAAAACCTCATTTTGGAAAAGCAACCTCAACCTTACTGCCACAAAACACAGTTATGCTTAAACTGATTATTCATTACCAAATTACCAAACTAACCCCAAAATATATGTAACCTTGTTTCTCACAAATCCCAGTTCTAACTTGTCTTCAATACGAGTAGGTTGATTGTTCTCTTTGTCATCCCTTAGTGGCAACGCAATTGATTATTGCAAATCATTTAGGGGGTGTTTGGGGTTGCTTATTGAAAATAGATTATGTGTTTTGAAAACGGATAATCAGATAATCAACGTGGTTTTAAAACTTAGTGTTTGGATTTGATTATGTTTTTTTATATTTGGCAAAACAAATTATTATACAACATAACTCATAAAATGACAAAAATAGGCACATAATATATTAACAATAAAGAGACCATGCCACGTGTGAGTTAAATAAGTGGGCTATATTAGTAATTAAATGCCAATTGAATATAAAAGTAAAACCACGATTGCAAAAAGCATGTCTCTACATGCAGCTTGAAAACTGCGTTTGCATTAGGTCATAACGTGAATAATCAATTTTAGGCAAATGTTTACCAAACACTAAAAAACGATTATTTACGTTTGGACAACGTGATAAGCAAATAATCTATAACAAAACGCAATAACAAACACCCTCTTACTGGCTTAGAATTTTGTTTACTGCAACCCATTTACTGGCTTAAATTTTGAGTGACACGATGAGGATTTAATGATAGACAATGGTTCTATTGGTGACGGAGGCGATGAGTTTTTCACCTACTTTGTGTTTTGTCCTTAGGAAAATGAAGCAACTTTATAACTTTCTTGAAAGAGTTAAGAATATTATAAATTGTGGATAACCATTCAAGTAGTTAATATTAATATTATTATTGTAGTTTTTCTGTAATACTTTTTGTTAGTAACAAAAAAATGAGTACGACTTTGTAAACCAGATTTTAGTAAAACCAAGTTAATTCAAATAACATACGAGCAAACAAGTGTCCTTTTTCGTCATTTTACTTTTTAAGTAATTAAAATAATCTCATTATCCAAACACACAAAAACTGATTATCTGATTATTGCGTTATCCTACAACATAATCAAACCCAAACACTAAATTTTAAAATCACGTTTTGTAACAGCTGATTATCTGATTATCCGTTTTCAAACCGCATAATCTATTTTCAATAAGCAATCCCAAACACCCCCTTAATGTAGGGGTGCATTAAAAATGCCTCGGAGCAACAATCTTAATGATTACTCCCTCCGTCCCATTTTTATTGTCCACATTTTCTTTTTGAGACGTCCCAATTTAATTGTCTACTACTAAAAATAGATAGGGAAGTTTGATCAAGTTTACTATATTACCCTTGTTTGAAATTATTATTACAAACTTTAAAGAAGACTTTAATTAATTAGCTAAGGGTAAAACTGTCATTCTGTCAAAAAGTAAGAGAGAGAGAAAGCAGTAATAAATGCACTTTTATTAAACTGTGTGTTTTTTGTCAGGGGACAATAATTTTGGGACGGATGGAGTAATATATATGTATAATAAATAATAAATACCAAACACCATACATGCCAAAAAAATCATACCAATATTATTAATGTGTACAATTATTGTATGCTAGTATTTGAATTCAAAAACTACAGGCAAGGCCCCCATTTGGTATCGAGCCGTTAAACACCCTTTAAATCCTTTATTAAAATTTCTCATTTTGCGACCCGGTTTTAAACCAATAGAAAAAACCCAAAACCCAAAATTCAAACACCTCAAAAGCGCCATAAAAAAAACGTTCAATTGTTTCGCAATTTTCACTATATTAATCTCACCCGTAATTTATCTCTGTGTGTGTGTTTTCACCTCTTTCACTGTGTGTAATGAAACCCTAATTGATTAATTATTTATAAACATTTCAGGATTTGATCGTCGATATGGAATAATCTTCCTTACTTCATCTTTCAGGTACTCGTTTTTTCGCCGTTTTCGACTGTTTAATTTCACTTATTTTAATCGATTTATCGTTTCGGACACTGATATTGTTAATTTGTTACATTTTAATAACAGAATGTTGAGAGATCTCAGTTTTTTTTGCCGTAAAAACCGCGATTTAGACGAACCGGAAAACGTCAATGTCAATGTAAATGTAAATGTTAAACCTAACGAACCGTCCATTGTTGCGGACAGTTCGGTTAGGCCGCCGTTGAATGCGATTCTAGAGCCTAAACCTAAAACTACGAAAATCGATAGGACAACCACCTGAGAAACCTAAGAATCGTTACGGATGTGGCAACGAGGCTAAAATCGTAATGAGGCTAGAAATGTGAATGATGAATGTGAAATACGCCTAGGTCGTGTAGGGACATTGGGAGAGGTGTGAGTTCGGTATTGTTATTCAGATGTCAATTCCGTGCGCAGAATACACCTACTAAAAGTGTGAATACTCACTCACATACGTATTCTAATACGCCTACTAAAAGTGTGAATAAGCCGCCGAATCCTGGTAGTTCTAGGCCTCCTCCTGGTGGTGGAAGTGTACGGAGGTTGCAAAATACGTGTACGGCTGTGAATACAGTTGAGGTACCGCATTTTGAACTTAAGGAAGATCCGTCGTTTTGGATGGATCGAAATGTGCAAGTAAGTTCAGTTTTCGGCGTAATATTTGTACTAGTTTTATGTTTTTAGTATGAAATAAGTTTAGCTTATACGGCGTGTTTATGTTTGGTTTTATTATAAGGTTTTGATAAGAATTCGTCCGCTTAACAATACGGAGCTTAGCACTCAAGGCTATAACCGGTGTTTAAAACAAGAGAGTGCTCAGAGCTTGACGTTTTTGGGGCATCCGGAGTCGAGGTTTACATTTGACCATGTTGCTTGTGAGACGATTGATCAGGTAGTGTGAATAAGCAATACCGTTCTTTGTTTGTAAACAGACTTGTTTTTCAAATAGCGATATGTAATGGATATTATGAATTGTGCAGGAAACGCTTTTCAGGATGGCTGGTTTACCAATGGTTGAAAATTGCTTGTCGGGATATAATAGTTGTATATTTGCATACGGGCAGGTAATTTGATATGAAATTGGTTATAGTTAGATCAGATAGTGTATTAGTACTAAATTGGATGTTCGGAAATGTATCTGAAATTCTTGTATACATATGTAGACGGGAAGTGGAAAAACGCATACAATGCTAGGGGATATAAACGAGCTTGAAGTAAAGCTTAGTCCATATCGGGGAATGACTCCACGAATGTTTGAGTTCCTATTTGCTAGAATTATTGCGGTAATTATTAGATATTTGATACTCCGTATATTTTTTTATATTTCTGTATTATCTTGAAAGTTCACGCTATTTACGTATGTATAGGAAGAGGAAAGCCGAGTTGATGAAAGATTGGCATACACTTGCAAGTGTTCATTTCTAGAAATATACAACGAGCAAATTACTGATCTCCTTGACCCGTCGTCTACGAATCTGCAAGTAAGTTTGACCCCTCAAGTGGTCTTTACATCATACAATTGTTGGGATAATACACTGCTGTTTCTGTTGCTAATTTTAGTTATATTTTCAGCTACGGGAGGATGTAAAGAAGGGTGTTTATGTGGAAAATCTAACTGAATTTGAAGTCCACACTGTGGGTGATATCCTTAGGCTTCTGAGTCGGGTAATCTCTAAATTAAGTTGCATTAGTTTTGTTGTCTTTATTTCTCTCTCATAGTCGCATCATTTTTGTGGTTATTGTGATAGGGTTCTGCAAATAGGAGAGTTGCTGCAACAAACATGAACAGGGAAAGCAGTCGTTCCCACTGTGTTTTCACGTGTGTGATTGAAAGTCGGTGGGAAAAAGATTCAACTTCTAACCTGCGTTTTGCGAGGTTAAACCTCGTTGATTTAGCTGGTTCAGAAAGGTGCTAAATTCAACCAGTACTTTTTTCATCATAATTGTGTGTGGTTCTGTAATGTACTACTATTTCATGATCCAAGTAGTAATCTTTCTTAATTCTTTTACGAACAGGCAAAAAACATCTGGTGCTGAAGGTGAAAGATTGAAGGAAGCTGCAAATATAAACAAATCGTTATCTACACTAGGGTATGAACCGCCTACTTGGTGCTATTGCTATCCTTTTATTCTTTGTTTAGTACAGCTGGTAAAATGGATGAGGCGTGCAGGTTTGGGTCAAAACGGGTCAGTTTGGGTTGACCGGATACATTTTTGTGTCCGTTGATGGTCAGATATGATAATAAAGTTATATTATCACAGTTGTATTATAGTTTCCTGTATATAACAGTTTTAAGAAGTATGCATTATCAATCCAATTTGGAATACTTTCGGCATGTTACCTTTAGCTAACATAATGTGAAATGAATAGGCCCATTTATAAAAAAATGGGTAAAAAATCGCTCCTCTACTGTTTTACGTTCTCATTTTTGTAATGATTAATCTATTTGTGTAGGCATGTGATAATGGTTCTAGTAGATGGCGCTAATGCAAAGACACGACATATTCCTTATAGAGATTCAAGATTGACATTTCTTCTACAGGTAAATCAGTAAACGTACTTATTATTTGCAGTGGGATTTGGGATTATAGTAATTTGCTATTGCTCACAACCAAATTTTTATGCAGGATTCGTTGGGTGGAAATTCGAAAACAATGATAATAGCTAATGTTAGTCCCTCCATATGGTATGTTCAGTTTTCTTTACTTGCATGGAGACCCTTTTTCTAACCTTGTGTATAATGATTAATGAGCGATCTTGTTTCTTCTCAGTTCTGCCACTGAAACGTTAAACACTCTAAAGTTTGCGCAGCGTGCAAAACTTATCCAGAACAATGTAAGCAAGTTACTGTTCTTGGTCTTAAGTGGTCAAATTTGCATGTTTACTCCGTGTTCTTTTTCTGAATGTTTTCATCTGTTTTGTTATTTCAACAGGCTGTGGTAAATGAAGACGCCTCAGGAGATGTTGTGGCACTTCAACACCAGATACAACTTCTGAAGGTAATTTTTTCCTTATTGTATCTTGTGAATGTAAGATTTGACCCATAACCACCAGCCTGTGGATAATCTATGGTAAATTAACCGTCTCTTTTGTCTTTTCAGGAGGAGCTTGCTCTCGTTAAGAGGCAGAATGTTTCAAGGTCTTTAACATTTGGTTCAAAAGTCATGGAAGAGGCCAAACAAGAACATGAAAATAATTTCAACGCAATTACACTTGATCATGATAACAAAGTCATGACGGTCTCCTCAAAGCAGGTAACTCAAGTACTAAATATACTCATCATCTAACTCGGTTATATAATCTGAAAATAAATGGAAGTTGGAGCCCAGTTATATAATATGAAAATAAAAAGAAAGTTGGAGCCACAAAATGTATAGTGGAAGAAAGGTGTAAACGAATGGAATGGAGTTATTATAATCTGTTTTTATTTTCATCTATTGGCGTAGTGTCTTTTCATTTACTTCTACTTGTTCTGTTTACAGCTAAAATCATTAGAGAATTCATTGACTGGAGCCCTGAGGAGAGAGCAAATGTCAGATACTTGTATTAAACAGCTGGAAGCAGAAATAGAGCAGTTAAACCGCCTGGTAAACTGTTTTACAGCATATGTTATAGCATTTAGCGTCGGTATATAAATGAAATTAGTAGTATCTAATCATTAGAGGTGGTAATTTTGATCCATCAACATATATATGGGTTGAATATGGTTGTGCTTATCTCGATTTTCTAACAGTTCATATGGGTTAAGGAGTCAAATAAATTAACAAAAAGGAAACAAGTTGAATGCGTCAAACGTGTTGAAAGTCAAAAAAATTGTATTCAAATGCTTTAAAACATCTTGAACCCCTTCATCATTAAGTAATACTGTAGTTTATATAATCATAATTTGCACATCAAGTATTTTGGAATGTTATAATATGGATTGCGTGCTGGGTAGCAGGTTAAGTCAATTTGAACCATACTAAACACTAAGGTTTTTGACTCGCTAACTAAACTGCTGACCGTCCATTTAGTCTCTACTAAACATGAAGTTTGCTTTTAGGTTCGTCAAAGAGAGGAGGACAACAAGTGCACGAAGATGATGTTGAAGTTTAGAGAGGACAAAATTCATAGGATGGAGTCTCTAGTTGCTGGTTCAATACCTGCTGACTCTTACTTGCTAGAAGAGAATAACATGCTCACTGAAGAAGTTCAAATGCTTCGTGCAAAAGCTGATAGAAACCCAGAAGTGACCCGCTTTGCTTTGGAAAACATTAGGCTTCTTGAACAACTTAGAAGGTAAATCCTTAGAATTAAACAATGTTTTAGTAGTGCACACCTTGAAATTTTTGTGTACTGTAATACTAAAGTTGCTCTTCATTTTATTTTTTTGTATTACCTCCTTTGAATAGCTTGTGTTATACTGTAGTGCATACCCAATGGGATCTGTCCATTAAAAAACAGGTTAATTTATCTCGTTACATGTTATGCTTGTTTTCTAGATTTCAAGATCACTATGAAGAAGGGGAGAGGGAATTGCTGTTATCTGAAGTATCTGAACTGAGGAATCAGGTACTTGTGAAAGTTTTATTTCATGTCTTTATTTTGTAGTGTTGAAATCTTTATAACTGATTTTTTTTTTCCTGACAGTTGTTACTATTTCATGATGATCACATACAAAAGGTATAATATGCAAATTTTATTGACAAATGGTGCTGTTCACCTACATCTATAGATGCTTATAACTTATTTGATATGGCTACAGGAAGCTGAACATGAAAACGAAGAAACCAGTTCTCTTCGATTAGAGGTTTCACTCAGTCTCATTTTAATAATATATGAAGCTTATCATCAGTAGTTGTATGTTAACATTTTTTCTTTGATTTAGTTGGAAAAGAGCCAGGAAGAGTTGGAGAAATGCAGGAATAACCTAAAAAATTGCATAGAGAGAAATGAAAGACTATGCAAGGAAATTGCGGATCTAAATGCTCTATTAGAAAACCAGAAATATGCAGAGCATGATGATGGCGATAGTATTGAGGTCATAAAAGTAAGTTTAGTTATTGTAAAAACAATTATGGTACATGAATAAGTTATTTTGATATAAATTTGAAGCAATTTGGCTCACTTTTGTAGTTTTAACAATATAATATAATTTCAGGAGCCCATTTTGGAAGCTTCTTCTGTAGGTGATCTGTCATTGCATACATTCCAAAAGACATCTGCATCTTGTGTGAATCACCCTGAAGAAGTTATGGATATGCAACTGCAGGTAGATATTCTCTTCGGGTTCACCTCATAATTTATCTATGCTTAAGATAATAACTTTTTAAATACTTTTGCTGAAGTTTATTAAAACACCTTGGGTAGTTGGGTGGATTTCGACCCATTTGACCTGTTCACTTATTGGCTAAGCTTATTGATTTTAACCCATGAGATCGGTTAATGAAAAAACATAACCCAAATGGAGGCATTTAGAAAAAAATGTGTTGAAATTGGCGTCTCTTGTTGCAGTGCTCTAACAGTCTTAATGTATGATATTCTTTCAGGATCCCATATCGGAAGATCCTGCTAATGCACAGTTGTCTCATAGAGTTCTAAAGAAGACTACAGTTCCAGCAAAGTACATCGAAAATATTATTGATCTTCAACTGAAAGTAGACATTCTAGAGACGATTTTGAAGGAAGAAAGCTCGGCCCATGGTGAAACAGAGGAAAAAGCTTTATGTTTAAGTAGGGATTTGAAGTCGACAGAGGAAAAGTATTTGTTATTAACGAACAAATATAATGGTCTGAATAATGAGATTGAGGAAGCAAAATCTGTGATCGAGGCTCTTGAAACTCAACAACTTATGTCTATCAATGAGCTGGAAGATCTTAGAAACAGCAGCGACCGCTATGCTAAAGAACTGCATGAAAAAGAGCTTATGATCATATCTATGAACAAGAAGATTTTGAATAAAAAATTAGCAGACCTCCCACCACGTTCACATGAGGAAGAAAAGTTGAGCAAGATGCAGGAATCACTTGAAAAAGCTAGGAGAACAAATAAGCTTTACAAAACTGAACGGGAATGTAATGCCGTGAATGAGGAAGAAATGGATGAAGTGAGGAAACAAGTTGAAGCTGAAACTGCAGAAGTCATAGTTTGTTTGCAGGAAGAAATCAGCAGTCTCCAGCAGCAACTACATGACAGTAGCTCCAAAGAGACAGAGGTCAAACAAGAGTTGGCTCTTTTGCAAGAGAAATTGAATGTTATGACCGAATGCAATGAAACATTAACCAAAAAATATGAAGAAAAAGAAAGACAATTGAACAACTTATCTGAAGAATGGCATTTGTTGACTAATGAGATTGAGGAGGTTCTCACAACAGGCCATGAGGCACTTGAGGATGCCTCATATGATCTTGATGATGTTACGGTATGTGAGAAATTACAGATGATCACAAGAAACATCTTTGAAAAGGATTCAAGAATAAAGGAACTCAGTTCATGTTTAGAGGATGCGAAAAACCGAGGTAATGATATGGAGGGTATGTTGAGGTCATTAAAAGGGGCAACTTTAGCAATGTCAGAAGCACATCAACAGGACTGCAGTGAAAAAGATCAAGTGATCTCTTTTTTGTCATCAGACTTGAGTGAGAAAAGCTGTATGATAGTTCAGTTGAATAATGCAATCACAGAAAGGGAGGAACAGATCATGAATGCATCTGTTTGTGCAACGGGCGCATTTGTGATTGTGAACAGGCTCTCTGAGATAAAAGATGGCTGTCTTGAAGCTTTAGCTAAGAAAGAAGCGGAACTTGATGAACTGAAAAGAAGTCACAAGGTACTTTTTTAGGATTGTTGTTTAGTATACTGACATACATCTTCATTTGTCCTGTTTTAGGCACTGACAATAAAATATGGCATTCTGACCCGTTTGGGTCATTTTGTAACCCTTAAGCTTCACATTTATATAAATAGTTAACATCATACAAATCTAACACCATTATACATAAAATGAACATTTCTATATCGGGTTTGTAGGTTTCTTATTGGGTTACGAATGACCCAAATAGGACACAAATCCATCTTTTAATGACTCAGATGTACTAAAATAATACAACGATTCAAATGGAATAAATGAGAAGGGCATCCATATTTTATATAATTTTTTTGATACAAGGATTGAATATTTGGGCAAGTTTAAAAATCTAGTATGCTCTTGAATAACATTATAATCTATTGAATTATAGGTTCAGACATGCAGGACTTCAAGAGATGTGAGTCGCAGGGATGAAACCATTACGCTTTTGAAAAAAGAGCTTGAGACTGCCATTCAGAGTCTTAATGGGGTGAAGACTGAGATGGCAAGACTTCGTTCTGAGAAAGAAGCGGTTAGGCTATCCGAGAAACAGAGCCGGGAGAGTATTGAAGTTCTTGTGCCACAGGTTCTGGCATTACAATCTGTTGTTGATCACTTTGAAAAGCAAATCGGAGTAGCAATGGTCTCTTTGGATAACAAGATACAAAATGTTGAGAAAGTTATGCAGGAATCATGCAAATCATGCTTACAGAGAAGAAAGGTATGTAAATCATGCTTACAGGAAAGACAATTGTCCAAGAAGATTCCTTTATTTTTCTTTATTCAACATATTTTAGATATATGACAAATAATTAAGCATTTTAGACAGTTATGTTATATTGATTGTTAAATGGTTGTAGAAGTGAGAATATGGGCGTGTTGGGTAACGGCTCAAAATGGGTAGTTATTATATAAACAATTTTTTGTATAAACAGTTTTTGTGCTGTGCCATAAAAATGCGCTTTGTGTTTGTTTCAACTGTTTAACCAGTTTACCCATTTTCTTTTAAGTTTTTATTTTACGTGTTAGAGAAAAGTAAATGGGTCGAAATCGCCACCTCTAAATTGGATAAACTATCAAAACATGTTTAGACAATTAGACCAGTGTTTTTATGTGGCAGTCTCAAGTAATTATTGTGTTTTTGTATCAATCGACTTCCTCTGTAGTAAGAATATCGTTTTTGAATTAACATGTCTTTATTTACCCAGCTTTACGAGCTTGAGCTTATGGATGTGAAGGTAAATGCAGCACAGCAAGCAGCAGAATCTTCACGTGTTTATGCTAAATTTTCAGAGGCCCAATACACCATCCAAGAAGCAGATGTTATGATCAACGAGCTACTAATTGCAAATGAAACCATGAAACTTGACAATGAAGCCCTCAACAAAAATAAGGTAACCTTAACGAACGAGAGGGATATTCTCAAGAATAATTATGAAAAAGATACCACGGAAATGAAGAAAGAAGTGGAAGAGCTTGAGGGTATGATTTTAGAAATCAAATCTTCAATTGACAACGATCTAATGCCAACAGCTTCTGATTTCTTTTGCATGAAGTCTCAAATTCACGACTCTAGTAAGTTAATTCAGTCATGGGTTGAAGATGTATGGTCTGAGATAATTGCAAAAGACTGTGAATTGACTGTGCTACGTGTGTGTCACATGGGCATGCTATTGCAAGCCGTAAACGGATTAAATGCAGAAAACAGTCTTCTTTACCGTGGGTTGCATGAATCAAATTCTCTAGTGACACAGTTGAAAAACCAAAATTGCATATCCAGAAAAGAGCTAGAGATGTGCAGAAATGTTCAAGGGAAGCTACTGGTTGACATCAAGAGAAAGCAATACTAAATTTAGAAGTTCAAGAAGAAGCAATGGTAGAAAGATCAAATTATATGGGGTCTGAGCTTTCTGCTATTGTGAAGCAAATGGAAGCCATGGATAAATCTGAAGAGATTAGAGTTATTGAAGAAACATTCATGGCAGATATGCTTGCTAAAGAGATTGAGCTTCTTATTGTGTCTGCAGAACTGCAAGAAACTGTTTTAGAAAGAAAGAATATCGAGAAAGAGAACAAGCATTTGAAAGATTCCATTTTGTTGGATAAAGAAGCAGAGATTGCCTTTTTGCTTAAAGATATTGAGGAAAAAGAGATTCAAATGCTTGAGAAAAGTCAAATGCTCGAAATGTCGTCATGTAAGCTTCAACAGGATTTGGACATAAAAGACACAGAGCTGAGGAAAATGAGGCGACACGAGGAGGAATTGATGGCTGACTATTGTGCTGTTTCTCGAGAGTTGGAGGAGATGAAATCTGCTGTCAAACAATGTGAATCTCTCAGCGATTTAAGCTCAAAAGAGTGTGGTTATCTGATGAGTACTGTGGATATTAAGAATAACAGAGTGTTTAGTTCATTAAGCGAGAAAGTTGTGTCACTTGAGCAAAGGTTTGAAGAAATAAAAGGGAGCACTGAAAAGACACATCTACTTATAGAAGAATTTGAGTCTTTGGAAAAACTTGCTAAAGAGGCAATATCTGAAAACTTCAATCTTCAAAGTGAGTTAGACAGGAAAGATAAAGTTCTTGAAGGATTAGAATTTGATCTACAGTTATTACAGGAATCATCCTCTAATAAGCAGGACCAAAAAGATGAAATAGAAGAATTAACAGCTTCTGTAGAGTCTTTAGAGTACGAGCTTGATGACAACATTGCAAAAATTCAAATGCTTGAATCTCAACTAAAGGAGAAACTTTCCATTATTTCCACGCTTGAAACAGATGTCTCAAGAGAGTATGAGTTGGTAAAATCACTATTTTCTGAGATCGAAATGCTGACAGAAAGTGTCAAAAATGCCTTGAAAGCAAAAGAGACGACTGATGTGGAGTTGGTGGAGGCAAAAAAAGCTAACGAGAGCTTAGAAATGGAGTTGGCTCAAATGGAATCAGCTCTTTTTGAAATGAAAGCATTAGTTGAATCAAGAACAAATGATTTCAATAGTGTTAGTTGTAAGAGAGATGATTTCTATGCTGAGCTTCTTGAAGTCAGAAAAGAATTAGAGATGGCACACGCCCTCTCCGAAGAAAATGAGGCAATTGCTACAGAAGCCAAACAGGTAGTTGAAATTTTCTTTTTTTTATATATCGTAAGATGGCAAAATGGGCAGTCAGTAAAACAGGTCAAAATTTGTAAATCCTAGTACGGTTTACCGTGGTAAGGTTGACATTTGACCTGAACCACCTTTTGGCCAAGTGTTATTTTGATATTTTATAAATAATGAGTGTCTCCGATATGATTACATAAATTGTACTATTTGAATAATATAGTTATTTGAATATAATGATTTAGGAGGTATTATGCATTAACATTAAAACAAATACACTTCTGGGTGACTTCCGACCCTTTTCGGTTATGGCTTACTTCTATCTATTTTGCCATGTTAGAGATAAAACATAACCAGACTTGACCCATATATTAGTACACGGGTTGTGTTGCCCCATCTTCTTTTCTCTTTAGTAGTCAAAACCTCATGCATACATCCCTATTGTTTTAATAATTTTTTTTCTTTGTATCATTTTAGATGGCTGAGACAAGTAGACTGTATGCTGAAGAGAAGGAAGAGGAGGTGAAAGTATGTGAAAAATCCGTGGAAGAACTGGAACATATGGTAAATGTCCTTGAGAGCCAGGTAAGCTTTATTAACAAAACAAGCACTAAACTGTAACTATTACATGGACATTATCACAAGGGTAATTTATAAATGATTGGAATCTATTGGGATGGGGGAGTGTACATAGGGACATGCAGTTTTAATGTAACTAGAGAATATATATATCATTTTTTGTTTCAGGTTGAGTTGGTCCAAGGAGAAGCTGAAAAACAACGACTGCAACGTGAAGAACTAGAATTAGAGTTTCAAGTGTTCAAACAAGAGATCAACAGTGTCAAAAGTAGTGACTCAGACACAAGAAGGTTTGATAAAGCCAACTCCAATCATAAAAGCTTTATGCACGGATTATTTGCTAAAAGTCTTTGACACGCTGCTCTTTATTTTTGGTCTATAGGCTTCTAAATGAGAAAGAGAAATGTCTTCAAGAGGTCCTTCAACGTGTTCAAATTCTCGAGAAAGAGATTGTTTCCAAGGATTCAGAGGTACTAATTTTTCCATTTCCCAATTTGCGGTTTATCTTGGATGTTGATTTAGGTCATAAGTGCTTTAATTATTTCCATGAATTTTACAGATTTTACAACATAAAGCTCACATATCCGAGCTTAATCTGCATGCTGAAGCTCAAGCTAGAGAGTATAAACAAACGGTAAGCCATTCCAGAAAGTCACTTTCAAACTGAAACACAAAGACAATTTTGGACGAATTTGCACCAAGTGTGCTTTATCACAATGGCTCTTAAAATGGTAGTAAAGTCCTCATTTGTTGGAACGACGAAAGATAAAATGTTGACTTTCTGTTTTTGGTATTTAAACGATGGCGTTTGACATATATTCATTTAATCTGTTACATAATCTTGGCTTTGGAAAACAGTTCAAGTCGTTGGAGGCAATGGCTGATCAAGTTAAATCCGATGGTTCTGCTCAGCACATCTCAAATTCACCATCAAAGAAACTAGAAAAGAATGCATCAAGAACACGGGGGTCTGGTTCTCCTTTCAAATGCATGGGTATGGGTTTGGTACAGCAAATGAAGTCTGAAAGAGACAGTGAGCTTGCTTCTGCCAGACAAAGAATTGAAGAGCTTGAATCATTAGCTGCAACACGACAGAAAGAGGTATACATTTTTCTGATATATATTCTTATTAAATTCCAAGTTATGTGGATTATCAAGTCTTATATGGCCATTTTGTATTCAGATATTCGCTCTAAATGCAAAATTGGCTATGTCGGGGAGCATGACTCATGATGTGTTGCGAGATTTATTGAACATAAAGTTGGATATGACTACTTATTCGGTAAATCTATAACCTTTTATCTTGTATTGATCCTAATGCAACATGTTCTTAAAAGTTTGTTTGTATACAATGGCAGTCGATAGTGGATGGCCACCAAAACGAAGATTTAACTGAAAAGGCTCGTACCTATAAGGCTGAAGGACAATCTAAGGTACTTTCAGCTCTTAAAGGCACTTCACGTTTTCATTGTGGGTCCCTCAAAATAGAGTAAAATGGTATATACTGATGATTGTTATTTATTCTTGTAGGATGAGGAGGTTATGAAGTTAAAGCAGCAACTGAAAGAGTTTGTCATCGAGCGAAAAGGGTAACTTTAAAGTTCACTTTTTACTTTTTGTGGGTCTGATATAAATTCAAAAATCACACTGACCAAATCTCAAGCTTTTATTTTATATCATTAGGTGGATGGACGAAATTGAAAGAAAGCAGTCTGAGATGATTGCAGCAGAGATTGCACTAGAACAACTCCGGCAAAGAGATCATTTACTTGCAACCGAAAACGAAATGTTTAAGGTTTGTAGCCATTCTTTACTTTTGGTTTTGCTATTGCTAAGTTGCTAATTGCTATTGCTAACTTGCATTCACGTTTATAGAAAGAAATTGCTAATCACAAGATGAAGGTCATCAAGCTTGAAGGTGAAGTAACAAAATTATCAGGCCAGCAAAATCTTCAACAAAGGATTCATCATCATACCAAAATCAAGGCAAGTATATAATATTCGGATTCAGTAAGTTTCTTTTTAGTTAGAAAACCGTTGCTAAAGATAGATTTTTATAAAACAGGAGGAGAACAATGCATTAAAAAGTCAAAATGATGAACTCAGTCGTAAGCTAAGAAGAAATGATGCTATACTTATTCGTGTTAAGGAAGAACTTGCCAAAGAACGTGCAGCCAGTGGAAAGAACTCTTATTATGTGGAAACTGAGCTACAACTAGAAGAAAGACTTAAGGTTTGTATAATATCTTGATCTTACTGTTGCTACAAGGTTGACCTACGTACCGACTAATATTATTTTTCATTGTTAAAGGAAACTGAAGATGAGAGGGATCGATTAGCACAAAAGTTGGCAGCCTTGTGCACCAACATTTTAAAGGTTAGTGTTGAGTTTGACTTTATATTCTAAAACTTTAATAGAAAGCGGCTCTAGTCATAAAAGGCTGCTTATAATGTTATTTTGCAGATTATATTTTTTCTTAATATGTTAAAAAAACAATTAGTTTACAACATAAGTGGGTGATCGGATCGTTTTAATAGTTAAATTCTTGCTGGTTGTGTATTTTCGTTTGATTTCAAACTTAGATTTGACTGAAATACATTAATGTAACCTTTTCATTTGAACTTATTATTTTTATTTTACTTTCCATGACAGGCAGCTGGAGTAACCGGCTCACCATGTGATGTTACTGTATCCATGGCTGAAGAAGCATTGGAGCAGTTCCAGACTCGTGTAGCCACACTCGCAAGGGAATTACAAGATTTGCAATATAAGGTATATTTATAGTCTTTTTGGTTTTTGGACCAATGATCATCTGTCTATCAGAAAACTAATGCATTTGATTAACTTAACAGAATAGGATCAGTAATGAACGAGTACGGCTACTAGAAATGATGCCACAGATGGCTGATGAAAGCCAACAAACTAATAGTAGAGTAACTCGAAGTCCATTTTTTTCTACTTTAGATCGGTGAAAGCTCAGTTGACACTTGAGTTTGTTGCTACATTAAGTTATGATGTGTATAGTAAAAGGGCGACCGGAGCTTAGCTTGGCTGTACGAGGGTCGAAGTAAGAAGTTTACATTTTGTAAAAGTGGTCGTTTACCGTGACTCTAATTTTGTAACCTTATCGTATAGGCTATGTATAGTTATAGATCAAAATTCTCATTCAAAATTTTGAGATTGTACAACGTTTTCTCATTTACATATGGCATTTTTACATCATGTTATGCGGCTGAACATATGATATTACAAAATATATTAGTTTTATTTAATTTTTATTTTTACATACAAAATACTCAACAGAAAAACTGATTAGATATAGCAAATGATCATCAGGTTCACTTGAAGGATACAAATAACCTTGATTAACTTATAAAAGCATAAATGCAATGTTCTTTTTAGGATTAGTTAATATAGTGTTAAGGTGTTTGAAATTGCTTATTAAGTTCTGGTTTGCTTTTGCATTGTGATAAATGATAATGTGGTCAAACAAGTTCAATGCTGCTAACATCCGTAAATCAGCAACGTTACTTGTACGACTGCCCCGATTGGGCTGCAATGGTGACCAAGACCAAACCATCAAACTATCCGGGTTGTCTCTCGGTAAGCACCTTTATTTATTTACGAGTCGTTAAATTCGACTCAAACCTATTTCGCTTGTCGGGGATGACAAGTAAATAGATATAAGCCCAATCCATCAAGATTTTATGTAGATTGTTGTGATGGCCAAACATGATATATATAGAAACACTTACATGACGTATAGACATATAAATCAAGGGTGCTGATAAATAATCAATTGAATAGACATAAGCCCAATCCATCAAGATATCAAAAAGATTGTTGTGAAGCTCAATCCATCAAGATTTTATATAGATTGTTGTGATGGCCAAACATGATATATATATATATATATATATATATATAAAGATATGGTGAGGTTTTCATATAGAACCAAACGATACTGTACACAACTGCGAAACCAGCATGAACCAATCAACTTTTTTTAAATAATTATATGTTATTAATTAAATATTTTTTTTGTTTTTTTAAAGGGTTAATTAGTTAAAAAATATACTTTTGTATTTTTTTAATAAAAACGTTTTTTAGTTCTTAAATTTTAGGATTTTTTAAATAATTTTTTTTGCATGTATAGTTTCAAAAGGTAAAGTGCATATGTGTTTTTTTATCAGATAATGTAAATATACATATGTTTTTAGTGTTTAATTGCTTAAATCTATAATGTGTTTTGGTTACAAATATTTACACAAGTGCATGAAATGACAAACATAAATATTTTATTTGTACCGTATATATTTCAAAACAAAAACATTATACACAAAAGCTAAAGTAATGTTATATACAATTCAAATAAAAATTCTAAAAGTAAATAATAAATGAAAGTTTCATTGATGTATAGACGTGTCTACTAATCTCTAGCACAACCAGATTTGATGTTATCGTAGATGCACATGTATTTTACTCGTTAGATACTCGATTTCTTTGTATTGTAATGTGCCATATGAGTTCATGCCATTTGCCTTATGAATACATACTCACCTTATCCATGGTGCACCTGTATAACCCATAGCACTTGTGGTCTCAATCGTTACACTTTATCACAACTAATCCTCTCGCTGTATATTATTTACAAATGCACAAGAGTCACTTTTTATATTGCTCATCAATACTCGTACCTGTAATAAAACCAATTAATAAATGAATTATTTAATGACAACAACTTACAAAACACATATGCACTATCCTTTTTTATATCAAAATTTAATCATAACAATTAGTGTCACATGCTAATAGAACACATATGCATACCTATCCATAAGCCATTCTTGGTAAATAAACTAGCATAACATATGCACAATTTGTCACAAACTATTCTTTCTTAAATACAAATTATCAAAAAGGTATGGTGGTGCAGTTTAAGCTTTTACTGAACCACGTCTAACTAGCAGAAAAAAAATTCTAACAACTACAATAGCAAATCAATTACAGCTCCACACTTCTTTCAGTTATCAATGTGTTCATATATTCTTAACTAATCAAATAACTTTTATTCACAGCACATTTTACATCAAATCTTACACATGCCAATTTACTATTAAATTAATTGAGACAAAATTTAGTTGGTTATTCCATGACTAAGTGAGTATCAACTCTTATAATCAATATATACCGTACGAGACTATAAGTGAAGATTAGATCTAATTTTCAAGTAGTAAATACTTAAGGTTCACGGCCTTCTGCTATTGCAAGTTTATTCCTTTTGTGCCTAGCAGTTATAAACAAATACAGTATTAATTAAGATTATTTATGTAAAATACATTAAAAAGAAATATTTGTGCCACAAATAGTTTTTGCATCAATGGCAATATATGAAACTTCCTATCATCCGATACATCATTTTATTGCACATATATATTTTATGCAAACATTATCTTTTAGAAGAAAAAAAATCAGACATTGGTGACTTTTTCTTTATACACAGTACTTCAACATTCCAAAGAGTAATGATTAGAACTAGCCTCTTAATTGCAGGATGCGGAAAAATACTAACAATCAAGAAATTAAATTACGAAATAACCAACCACAAAGGATCCGATCACCTTCTGAAAATCCTTAACCGCTACCACCAACAACCACAAATCTTGACGAGAAAATCTGGTGGACACTATTTTTCGGTTCATAATCAGATTTTGATAACGTCGACTCCGGTAACAATAAATACAATTTTCCGAAAAGATGTGAGAACTGATTGATATTTTGAAGGAGATAGAATGTTGAAAAGAAATGAATATTTCTTTGAGAGTTTAAGTGTTGAATAACAACACATATTTATCATTATGTATTGAAAAATATTGGTCGTGCTTAGTTTTTAGAAAAGAAGGAGATACATTGAGACACACATAAATCATTTTTTGTGAAAATAAACATACGTGAATTAAATTTGAAAAGAGCAGTTTCTAAGGAGTTAACAAATTACTTTAATGCCCTTTTCTCTTTTATTTAATTTAAACTCAACTTTTAATTTATTACTTTTATGTCATCGTCATTTATAGCCATTGATTAAAAAATAAAAGGTTGAGATTGGTTCTCGCAGTTCTGTACATTAGTTTGATTCTGAAAAGAACCTCACACTATATATATATATATATATATAAACACTTACAAGACATATAGACATATAAGTCAACCGAATAAACATAAGCCCAATCCATCAAGACTTTATAAAGATTGTTATGAGGGCCTAACATGATATATATAGAAACATTTACATGACATATAAACATATAAATCAAAGGTGTTGATCATATGCTTCCTAAGTATCTAAAACACCGTGCAATAAACGAGCATATTGCATGATTTTAGAGGTTAAATGATCCCGAAAAAGTGTATAATTTTACACCTCATCAATGATACATAGTAGGCTATTTTGGTTGAATCCTAAGAATTCCGCCTTCTATCGTAATCAGTTTCGATCACACCGAAGTACAATGCTTATTATTGTGCTGTAATATAGCAACCCGTAAATTCCATGTCATTATATAATTTATACTTTTACTATGTATTTTATTTTTACATAAAATATTCTTTTTCGATGAACCGAATAAGTTATCTCGCGCTTATAGTAAAACGTTTATTAAACGTAAACCCGATTTTAGATTAAATATTAGTCTACGTGCTCTACGTATTTTTCCTATTTCAGATAAGTATCCTATATGATATAATTTTATTTTTTATAATATACGTTTTCTCTTCGTGATTACGTCTTAACTCTTGTAATATTTTACGTTTTTACTTGTTGGTTCCAAAAATACCCACTTATTCAAAATTTTATACAAAATAAACTCATAATATTTCCCCCCTCATTCCTTAAATTCAGTAATCAAGGACATACCCATGTGGTGTTGTCTTACTTAGTTGTCACACTAAATTAAATATGAAAGGACACTTGTACATACCCCTTTTCATGCCTAGACCTGACATCTCATCTTTTATAGACAAAAACAGATACTTCTTTTTCTTTTTCTCTCTTGGTGTCGTGTCCTACTCCCACTATCATACACAAATTAATAAAGTAATGCTATTATGGAGGAAGGGAAATATCCATCACTCATACACATGGGTCATCATCACTTTCAATTTGACCAACATATTATATAATAATGAAAATGTGATAGAATGAGATATTATTTCAATTATCTTTTTGGACTCATAAAAGGATATGTGTTAGTTCATTGTTTCACTACACAAAACACATTCATATCAGCATCTATTTTGTTCAAGGGAAACCTTACAAGAAGGAAACACCTTAATAGTCATTCTAATCCCACACACCACAAAATTCTCAATTTTTTTTTCTCTCTCCATTCTAACGGAAATTAGCACCATAATGTTGTCCACACTAAAAGATTTATTTAGTGTTCTTGCAAGAATTTTATAAAGAGAACATGGTACTAGTCATGTAACACAAACACAATCTCTCCAAATCATTCAAAAATAATATTAAATTCATCTACCTTAGTGAGAAAACAGTCATCCCCTTTTTTTAATATATCTTTGTAATGGTGGTTAGTTAATATATAGCAATCACTTGATATTCTTGCGGTTGGAATCATGATGTAAACTAACAACACAAAACTCCCTAAACAATAAGATTTCTTCTCCAAGTTTTGTTTTTTTGAAAGCCATGCGGAATCATGATGGTAAACATAACAACACAAACTCCCTAAACATAAGATTTCTTCTCCAAGTTTTCGTTTTGAAGCATGCAATAGTAACGTGGGATATCACCCTAGGGTTTCGGGCAGAGTTGATGGTCAAGTAGGGTGGTACGTGTTCGTATTTAGTTTCAGCTAGTTCGTATGGTTAAGGTTCGGGTCGTGGTAAGAGCTTTGCGGCTCACCAACTTTGGTATACGTTTAAGAATGTTAGCCGAGTCATAGCCTAGGTTGTTGGTTGCTCGAATCTTGAGCCAACATCAAACATACTACTCAAGTTGACTACGTTCATGTCCGTGTTCTTGACTCGGTACTACTACTCGGTCGTGTTCATTTTCGATCTCGAACGGTTTCGTTGAGCTAGGAGGTAAACACTAGAGTCACATATTCACCTTCTAATACTTAATGCAACATGTAAATTATTCATTACTCGAAATACATATGAGTCGTTTTATAATAGTAAAAATGAGTCACTACTTTATAACTATGAATTGAAAGAAACATGAAACTGGTTAAGAACTTGGTCTGTAGTTGTAACGTAAAACGAGCCGCGCCGCGTTTTCTGATGATGGTCTGTACGCATGCATGGGGAAGTTGACTTGTTTTGCATGATCCTTGCGTTATGATGTTTAAATGAAGAAGAAGATGTTAATATTATTAAATGAGTTAATATATATCATTTCTCTACCACTAAACACGAGCTTTAGATATTTTAGTGCCAAGTTTTGGAACATGAATTCAAATAAACTTAGAAGTAATAAGAATAATAATAAGCAAAAGACAATGGTTAAATATGGTACGTGACCTTTGTCACTTTTGAAATCAATTTACATATTTGGCCCCTAATTTATAAAGCTAGTTACAAATAAATATTATAAAATTTTAAAGTAACATTTTTGGCCCTTGTCAATTTTATACTATTCAAAACTAGTCCGAAATTGTAGTCTAATTATTTTGTCTTTAACGTAATTATGTTTATAAGATGTACGTCTCAAATATTATGATCTCATCATCTAAATGTATGTTTTAACATGGATAGCAGATTATAAATAATACACTATTAACATCTAAATATATTATGTATTTAAAATGGGTGACCTAACTAGTTGACACTCTCCGTGTCTATGTATATCATATAGTTATTAATAAGTAAGTACTTGCTCTAGGTCACGTTTAGGAAGGTATACGCTCGAAAGGTTGCCTAGGTGTTCTTGTTTGTGCCGCTCTTGTCCTCACTCTCGTGTTAAGGTGAGTTTTATGGCCTCTATTTTATTTCTTTGTAACTCCTTTGGGGGAGGATACATGCGCATTTACAAAATCGTTTACACACTTATTTTCATAACTTACTTACAAACTCATTACATGATTGATTTCAAACTCGTTTACATGTTCATTTACAAACTTGTCACTGCTCGGGTGTTCCAGATAGGGCATATGGTATGAGCACATGTCCATTAAGTCACTGCTCGGGTGTTCCAGGTAGGGCATCTGGTATGAGCACATGTCCATTAAGTCACTACTCGGGTGTTCCAGGTAGGGCACCTGGTATGAGCACATGTCCATTAAGTCACTGCTCGGGTGTTCCGGGAAGGACACTTGGTATGAGCACATGTTTATTAAGTCATTGCTCGGGTGTTCCAGGTAGGGCACCTTGAATGGGCACATATTCTAGAATTCTGTTAGTGCAGTAGAAATTACATTTTCGTGACTATTGTATATGTTACAATGGTCACACACATTTTATAAATCTTTGATTCTAACATTTATACTTACATTTTTGTGACTATTGTATAGGTTAAAATGGTCATACACACTTTATAAATCCTTGAACCAACATTTATACTTACATAAACCTATGAACTCACCAACTTTATGTTGACACTTATAAGCATGTATTTCTCAGGTGAATAGGATGCTTGACATAACTGATGTGCATTGGAGTCCAAATTTTACAAGATTACATTCATGGATTTCTTCTTACATATAAAACTATCAAATCTCGTTGTATTATTTTCAGTCTTCCATTATGATGCAAACCTTGGGACAAATGTATATTTCAACAAAATCAACGAGATTACTTTTCAAACGACTCATTTAGAGGTCGTTCTCTCATATCTTGTGCAATGGTATTATGAAGTAATGCTCCCGAGCATATTTTCGCTGCGACCCATTTTGGGGGTGTTACAGATTCGTATAAGAGCCAGGTTATAGAGAACTAGGTTGCATATTTTACCTAGACTATAATTGTTTTCACAAATATTGCATCACATGAAACTTTTTCATGTGCATACACACTACTTGCTTACTTGCTTACATTACTTGCTTATACTACTTGCTTACATGACTTAAATATATGCTTACCTTATCTTGCGTATATTTTACACTTGTTTATATAAAAGTTATTTATATAAATACTTGAACTTTTCTCAAGACATTGTGAATGACACAATGGTCTTTAAAAATTTTCATGACTTCACGTAATACTGTCTTGCATAACATTGAAACTTGTCACAGTCCGCCGATCCCATTAGTTACCTTAGCATTCAACTCTGAGTTTGTACACCCGCCTCATACTGTTCAAACACCTATGTCATCTTGTGACCCGTCCTACCTAGTGAAACATAAGTGGTAACTTTCTTTCTTAGACTGTATTTCCTATAGGATTTCGCATTCGTACTTTCCCTTAAATTTCATTATATGTGTGGATGATTTAAATTATCTATCAAACTCATGTGTCGTGAAAACTTCGTCGATTTTACTTTAACTCTCTACTTGTTGATGCAAGCCACTTCCTAAACTATTAATAGCCCTTCAAACATTTTGCAACCACTTTATTAAACCATTTCATTATCACTTTAAAGAGCCATTTTACTATCGTTGACAAATTATTTTACTATCGTAAAATAAACTAACATTTTATTTTTACCTTATGGGACTATTTTGTTTCCATCGCATAAATTATTTTATTATCACCCCATGAACTATTTAACTATTGTCTTATAAACTATCATACGGTCATCTCGCAAACCATTTTGTGGTCATCCTATAAACTACCTTGTTTTAATCTTGTGAATTATTTTCTCACACTGTAAACCATTTTGATACTACTTTATACATAACACTATTTTGACGAAAATGAGCGTTTCATTGTTAGTCCTCAATTATACATAGCCTGATCACCTATGTATAATTCAGGAGGGACCGTGCCATGCTGGGAGTAGTCACCTTGAAACTTTTGTCAAGAATCGATTTTCTACTTATATTCTAGATAAGCAAAAATTTTGTGTGCGTATTCATAAAACGTGTTTACCACGGGAAGCTGAATTAGAAATCATAGTAACTAAGTAGACCTTTACACCACCTTACTATATAAAGTCGACATCATCTCATACCAAAGCTTAAGCCAAAAAGTCAAGACGCATCATTAGTCGCCCTAGGACAATTTCACGTCAAGTTTGCTCGCCATTAAGGAATTTAATAAATCACCCAATACCGTAAGACTTAGTAATTGTGACGTCATCATAAGTATAAATTCGTTATCAGCCTGTAAAGGAAAAAGTTATAGCTGCCACTTTAAGCCAAAAGGAACGGATAAGACTACTAGGATTCAAATTTTAGTCACAACAATAGATTTTTAAACCGACGTTATAAATCTTGGATGCTCAAGCTAAAGCAATTAAAGAGGAAAATGTCGAGGATTTAAAAATTTTAAGTGGTATATACAAGGAATTGGAACTTGTCCCAATGAGACTCTCTATATTAAGAAAACAAAATTGGTTACCACGTTTTTAGAGGATTAAGATAAGTTTTCTGTAACAATTAACCGCACCTCTTCTCCAACACCACTTCGGAAGGCAACTCAAACTGAATTTTAGGACGAAATTCTTTTAACACGAGGAGACTATAACAACCCGTAAATTCTAGGTCATTATTTAATTTATACTTTTACTATGTATTTTATTTTTACATAAAAATACTTTTTCGGTGAACCGAATAAGTTATCTCGCGCTCGTAGTAAAACGTTTATTAAACGTAAACCCGACTATAGATTAAATATTAGTCTATGTGCTCTACGTATTTTTCCTATTTCAGATAAGTATCATATATGGTAGAATTTTATTTTTTGTAATATACGTTTTCTCTTTGTGATTACGTCTTAACTCTTGTAATATTTTACGTTTTTACTTGTTGGTCCCGAAAATACCCACTTATTCAAAATTTTATACAAAATAAACTCATAATATTTCCCTCCTTATTCCTTAAATTCGGTAATCAAGGACATACCCATGTGGTGTTGTCTTACTTAGTTGTAACACTTAATTAAATATGAAGGGCCACTTGTACATACCCCTTTTCATGCCTAGACCTGACATCTCATATTTTTTAGACAAAAACCCATACTTATTTTTCTTTTTCTCTCTTGGTGCCGTGTCCTACTCCCACTATCATACACAAATTAATAAAGTAATAATATTATGGAGGCAGGAAAATATCCATCACTCATACACATGGGTCATCCTCACTTTCAATTTGACCAACATATTATATAATAATAAAATTGTGATAGAAGGAAATATTATTCCCATTATACTTTTTGGACTCATAAAGGATATGTCTTAGTTCATTGTTCATACACAAAACACATTCATATCAGCATTCATCTTTGTTCAAGAACCTTACAAGAAGGAAACACCTTACTAGTCATTCTATCCCACACACCACAAAAACTCTCAATTTATTTTCTTTCTCCATTCTAACGGAAATTAGCACCATAATGTTGTCCTACACTACAAGATTTATTTAGTGTTCTTGCAAGAATTTTATAAAGAGAACATGGTGCTAGTTTATGTCACACAAACATAATCTCTCCAAATCATTCAAAAATAATGATATAAATTCTCTACCTTAGTGAGAAACACGTCATCCCCATTTTTCTCCTATCTTTGTAATGGTGGTAAGTTAATATATAGCACATCACTTGTATGTCTTTCGGTTACGAATCATGATGGTAAACATAACAACACAAACTCCCTAAACATAAGATTTCTTCTCCAACTTTTTGTTTTTTTGAAAGCCATGCGATAGTAAATGGTAAACATAACAACACAAACTCCCTTAACATAAGATTTATTCTCAAGTTTTCGTTTTTTTGAAGCATGCAATAGTAACATGGGATATCACCCTCAGGTTTCGGGCAGAGTTGATAGTCAAGTAGGGTGGTACGTGTTCATATTTAGTTTTAGCTGGTTCGTGTGGTTAAGGTTCGGGTCGTGGTTAGAGCTTTGCGGCTCACCAAATTTGGTATGCGTTTAAGAATGTTAGCCGAGTCATAGCCTAGGTTGTTGGTTGCTCGAATCTTGAGCCAACATCAAACATACTACTCAAGTTGACTACGTTCATGTTCGTGTTCTTGACTTGGTACTACTACTCGGTCGTGTTCATTTTCGATCTCAAACGGTTTCGTTGAGCTAGGAGGTTAACACTAGAATCACATATTCACCTTCTAATACTTAATGCAACATGTAAATTATTTAATACTCGAAATACATATGAGTCATTTTATAATAGTAAAAATGAGTCAGTACTTTATAACTATGAATTAAAAGAAACATGAAACTGGTTAAGAACTTGGTCTGTAGTTGTAACGTAAAATGAGCCACGTCGTGTTTTCTAATGGTCTGTACGCATGCATGGGGAAGTTGACTTGTTTTGCATGATCCTTGCGTTATGATGTTTAAATGAAGAAGAAGATGTTAATATTATTAAATAAGTTAATATATATCATTTCTCTACCACTAAACATGAGCTTTAGATATTTTAGTGCCAAGTTTTTTTTATAGCTAGTTACAAATAAATATTATAAAATTTTAAAGTAACATTTTTTGCCCCTATCATTTTTATACTATTCAAAACCAGTCCGAAATTGTAGTCTAATTATTTTTTATTTAACGTAATTATGTTTATAAGATGTACGTCTCAAATATTATGATCTCATCATCTAAATGTATGTTTTAACATGGATAGCAGATTATAAATAATACACTATTAACATCTAAATATATTATATATTTAAAATGGGTGACCTAACTAGTTGACACTCTTCGTGTCTATGTATATCATATAGTTATTAATAAGTACTTTACTTGCTCTAGGTCACGTTTAGGAAGGTATACACTCGAAAGGTTGCATAGGTGTTCTTGTTTGCGCCGCTCTTGTCCTCACTCTCGTGTTAAGGTGAGTTTTATGGCCCCTATTTTATTTTTTTATAATTCCTTTAGGGGAGGATACATGCGAATTTACAAAATCGTTTACACACTTATTTTCATAACTTACTTACATACTCATTATATGATTGATTTAAAACTCGTTTACATGTTCATTTACAAACTTGTCACTGCTCGGGTGTTCCAGGTAGGGCATCTGGTATGAGCACATGTCTATTAAGTCACTGCTCAGGTGTTCCAGGTAGGGTACCTGGTATGAGCACATGTCTATTAAGTCACTGCTCAGGTGTTCCGAGAAGGGAACTTGGTACGAGCACATGTCTATTAAGTTACTGCTCGGGTGTTCCAGGTAGGGCACCTTGAATGGGCACATATTCTAGAATTCTGTTAGTGTAGTCGAAATTACATTTTCGTGACTATTGTATATGTTACAATGGTCACACACACTTTATAAATCTTTGATTCCAACATTTATACTTATATTTTTGTGACTATTGTATAGGTTAAAATGGTCATACACACTTTATAAATCTTTGAACCAACATTTATACTTACATAAACCTATGAACTCACCAACTTTATGTTGACACTTTTAAGCATGTATTTCTCAGGTGAATAGGATGCTTGACATAACTGATGTGCATTGGAGTCCAAATTTTACAAGATTACATTCATGGATTTCTTCTTGCATACAAACTATCAAATCTCGTTGTATTATTTTCAGTCTTCCATTATGATTAGGTGTGTTCAAATAACCCGAGAAACCGACAAACCGAGCCGAACCGCTCAACCCGAAACCGAAAAAACCAAAACCGAAAAAAACCAAAACCGAAAAAACCCGCTTATCATGGTTCGGTTTTGGTTTTTATTTTTAGATATCCGCGGTTAACCGAACCGAACCGTGTATACTCTATATGTGTATTTTTAACTGAATAGTTAAATAATTGTACAATTCTTGATTATACTATTGCACTAGTTTTGTTGTATAACGATTCTTTTTCTTATAATGTAAACATTACTAAACATTTATGTGTGAAAATTGGGTAATGTGATCGTAACCTATAAACGTTGAATAATGTGTTTTTTAATTTGTTATGTATGTTAATTTAAATGCAATTATTGTGACGAAATAACTTTAATGTGACTTTTATGTATCTATTAAATGATAATTAATTATACTAAATTGACATTTTACTAACTATATCAACTTATTGTTCATGGAGTTAAACTCGATAAAACGTCATGAATGGTTAACCGTGAACCGAACCGCGGGTAACCGCTCATTTATGGTAACCGCAAGTCCGGTTACCCGCCTAGTATGGTTGGCTTACGGGTAGTAAAATAAATTACCCGCCCCGCAACGGATAATTCAAATCGTCCAACTAACCGAACCGAACCGCCCCGTGAACACCCCTAATTATGATGCAAATCTTGGGACAAATGTATATTTCAACTAAATCAACGAGATTACTTTTCAAACGACTCATTTAGAGGTCGTTCTCTCATATCTTGTGCAATGGTATTATGAAGTAACGCTCCCGGACATATTTCCGCTGCGACCCATTTTAGGGGTGTTACATGTAACACCCTGCCTACTAAGACCACAATATTGTCCGCTTTGCCCACAAGCTCAAAGCTTTGCTTTGTGGCCCTCATGTGAAGACTACCCGGCAGGTCACCCATACTAATACTACTCTCACATAAGCACGCTTGGCTACCAATTTCGGAGAACCCCACTTGCAGTAGACCACAAAATGTGTTATGTCATTGTAAGGCAAATGTTATCTTATAAATCCAACATCTCTCCAGGCCACAGCCGATGTGGGATTTTCCTAGGGTGTCACATGTGGTCTCGATATGCAAAAATAGTCAAGTTCTAAAGTGTACTACATGCCACCGACACATTCTCTCAATTTAGCGGATTTATGTGAATGTAGAAAACAGAATAGGCTTTATCCTCACAATTGGAATATAAGGGTAATGTGCACTCGGTTTCACGATAAACTAGTTCGGGTATGAAAAACCTGTCAAAATTTTTTAATATAAGGCAAAAATTTCAGAGTAAACTTGCTAGAAGGACAAGTAGTTATCATTTCTAATTCCCTCCCCCACTCGAGATGAACAAATATAAACATTAAAAGTAAGGTAAAATAGAAATAAAATGGAAAACTCCCATATTATTGCTCGGTATGATTAAGATAATAAGAATGCGAGTACGGTTAGATTCGCCAAAGATGCTGACTTGAGTCGCAGCATATCGCGTATAAGCTCTACTACCTTTTAGGGTTCACCAAAGAAGAAATCATCACGTGGGAGAATTCATCTTAACATGTAAAGAAAAACATAAAATCCTAACAGGCTTTTCATATGACGTAAGAGACCTGAGTCTATACGTCGTATGTCAATATAAGGTGTATGTACAATGATATACACACGTCGTGTACCAAACCTGGAACAATATCATACGAAAAATAGATGAAAATAAGGGAAAGAAAATGCAAACTATCCGGGTTGTCTCAAGGTAAGCACCTTTATTTATTTACGAGTCGTTAAGTTCAACTCAAACCTGTTTCTCGTGTCGGGGATGGCAAGTAAATAGATATAAGCCCAATCCATCAAGGTTTTATACAAATTGTTATGATGGCCAAACATGATATATATATAGGAATACTTACATGACACATAGACATATAAATCAACCGAATAGACATAAGCCCAATCCGTCAAGACTTTATACAGATTGTTGTGATGGCCAAACATGATATATATAAAAACATTTACATGACATATAGACATATAAATCAACCGAATAGACATAAGCCTAATCCATCAAGACTTTATAAAGATTGTTGTGATGGCCAAACATGATATATGTAGAAACATGTGAGGGACAACCCCATTGTTTATCACATGTCTAGTGCATGTTAAAGTGTTTACTACAACTTTGGATCACCCAAAAAGTGCACAAAATAAGGTGTCCACATTCAACCATTGGTATATACTACTTCCTATATTTAAGTCTTAATCCATACAACAATAACAACAAAAGATTCATAATTATAAAGAAGGGTGAATGGATCATTCAGATTCTTCAACATCAAATGCCTTATGTGGTGTGGATCTTGTCCCCTGTGCATCAAAATTGAAATTCTTCCCTTGTAGTTTTGCTTTCCTTTATAACATATCTCTATTCTTCATAAATATTCTGAATGGTTGCTCACTTGTTGTTTCAGATCGGGTCCTTTTACCCAACGTTTTAGCCTTAGGTCCTTTATCAAATTTTGGCAATGGTTGTGAACTAGCAGTTACTTTTTTTCCTTTATCAGCTTCTGCCAATGGCTTTGAAACATCTTTATCACTTAACTAAAGCTTCTGTAACAGCAACAACATCTTGTGTAGTAGCTTTCATTATTTCTAATGACAGATTCTTGGGCATCAATTACCATGTTCAATGATCCTTTAGACATGTTTAGAGGCTCTTCTTCAAAATACTTTTCCTCATCAATAAAGTTTTTAGGGTTGAAGTAGTCCATACTTTTTTCCTATTCTTGTTCTTCTAACTGACTTTTCAAAGCTTCTTCATCTAGTCTTTGACATGTTGCTTGCTCCTCTTGAGATTGTCTCAATGCTTCTTCATCCATCTTTTTTTAGTGTGATTCAGCTTCCAGCTTTCTCTTAAGTTCCTCTTCCACCATCATTGTTTCGTGTATTCATACTCTATTTCCTGTCTAATGTCATAAGATCTACAAATAAGCATTCATAAAGGTATTAGTATTATAATTGTGTCATGGCACATAATTATAAAATGAACTGATTACCTCTTGTACATAGGATGACCTAACAGATCTTCTACCAATACCTCTTCCACCACTTCCTCTTCCACCATATCTACCACCCCTAGTACCCCTTCCCTTACCTCTAGCAGAGGCATAATTACAATAATCAGGCTCTATTTTCCTTCTAATTGGTTTCTTTTCTTTTAGTGGCTTAGGGACTTGTTCATTTATACACTTAGCTTTGTTATGCCATATCACTTGACAATCACTACATCTAATAGGCCTATCAACCTTTGACACTTATTGATGAAATGTCATTTTATACACTTTTTCGGGGTCATTTAACCCTCAAAATCATGCACATATGCTATTTATTGCACTAAATCCTTTATTTTTGTGTAATTATCACTTGGAAGAAAAGCACGTGACTTAGGTTCGATTCGGGAAGAAACTAGACAAAAACACAAATTTTCAAGTTGGCGACTCCCATCCTGACGCCTTTACCAAATATGGCTAGAAAGTGGATTTTTGAACGCAAAGTGTGACTCCTCAGTGTGTGGAGACGGCATCACAATAGCATAGTGACGACGTTATAAGACGTAGCGACGACGTCACCAATAGTCGACTGAAGAAACCCAAAGGGATTCAACGGGCTGACGGCGTCACAAAACCCTAGCGATGCTGTCAGAGCCCAAATTCTATAAATACAAACCTTATGTTTTCATAATCCGTGTGGAAACTTGGGAGAACTTTTGGTGCAGTCATATTGGACGATTTTTAGGGTTTTCTAACCCTTTTGTACTCACATACTCACATGTTTGGGTAGATTCCTTCTTAAATATTTATTGCGCGTGATTTACTATTGGGTGAGCGAGGCGTGTTCTAAGAGCCTTACTTAGGTGGTCACGTAGATGCGTTTCTAACCAACTCGCAATAGAAAAAGGGGAATACTTACACATTACACTAACGAGGGTGACGGGAAATAAGTTAGAGAGAGAAACTAGGGAGTAGTGCATGATTAAGTGAGAACGTTTGTTTACCTATACAAGATTCCTACCAATTTACATTTCTTGCATTTAGGAGTACTTAATAGTTTAATCAAAACCCCCTTCAAAACCCGAGATTTTACATGCTTTCTAAAAAACATAAAAACACAAAAATACTCTTCCTTCAACCTTTAGATCTTAGTGAAATACGATTCGAACCTACCTCACTATTCTCCTAGAGAACGATCAATCCTACGAGTCTTGCCTATACTACACTGTCTGCCTAGGAGGATTGTAAAACTTCTTTCGGGTTTTACAAAACACCGCATCAAGTTTTTGGCGCCGCTGTCGGGGAATAGTCTAGGTTTCGAATTCTATCTAGCTTAGGTCTACTCACAAGATTCCTATCAAGTAAGATTTTTATTTTCTTTAGGTCAGCTTTCATGTAGTCTATGTTTTCTTCGTTCCCTTTGTTTTGTAACCTTTCTTTTCGTTAACCATCATGGGAGACGAAAATCAACCCCGTACTTTAAGAGATTATTCCCGACCAAGCCACGAGGGCTATCGAAACAATATTGAACTTTCTGAAAGAGACAATGTGTTACCTCTGCGATCCGACACCATCCGATTGGTGCAAAATGGATGTGCATTCCATAAACTCCGGTCTGAAGATCTAAACCAACACCTTAAGGATTTTTTAAAACTTGTGGACTCACTTGACCTTAATGATGAAAATAAGGAAAGGACGCGACTAAGTTTATTTAATTTTTCCCTTCGCGATCAAGCTAGCAATTGGCTTGAACGTTTACTCGTGGGATCCATCTCCACTTAGGAGGATCTCACTGCTCGTTTCCTTGCTCAGTTTTTCCCACCGGGAAGAACTACCAAACTTAGAAATGACATCTTGATGTTCCAACAACATCATGGTGAATCTCTTTCCGAAGCATGAACTCGTTTCAAGGACTTACTTTAAAATGTCCCTCATCATGGCATCGATCTTTGGCTCTAAGTTCAAATCTTTTATGACCATGTCAATCAAGCCATAAGGCGTGCCATCGATCATTGGGCCGGTGGCAAGCTACATGACAAAAGCGCCGAAGAATTGATTTGTTTCAAAAGCTTTAAATTTATAAGACTAAAAATACCGGATAATTATATGGAAACACACGGGTAACCCACGTATGCAGTATAATCTTTTTAGGTAAGACCAGGTCGTCCACAGGGATTAGAGTAGTGTTCAAACAATCAGAAAGAAAATAGACTTTAACAATTTTGAAAATAATTTTTACTTTTTTCCCCATGAAAAAAAGTATGACTAACTCGGATAGTTGATAAATAACATATAAGTGTTGGAAATGAATTTGAACCTACGAAGATGAGGCTTAAGTTTTATAAAGACGCTTTTTCTCATCAAGAAAACATTTTCACAAAATCAACTTGTTAAATTAAACGTATCATATTATCCAACCAAATTGTCACTCAAATAATCCATTACTATTATATCAAATCTTATTGTTGTTTATCGATTATACGAAATTTGATTTCTCGGCACAGACTTAAAGACCAATAGGACAAAAATCTTTAAAACCACATAGATCATAGACGGGCGATTCGACCTATACCGATATATTATATAATCCTAAGTTGATAAGACAAAAATATGATAATATGAGATATAATAGGTTGCAACCTAAGCTTAGGATTAAAGTGGTCAGAACAACCAAACACTTAACATTATCAAACATCAACCGAGTAGTCATGAGAGTTTAGCCTCTCCTGCCTCTCATGGCTAAGGAGTATCATTACAAAAGTACTCATTACATAAAATTCCATGTATTTCAATAACAGGTAAGAAAACTACTTCGTTCATTATCGTTAGAATCTTTTTTTTCTTCAAGGGAAAATAGGTTTTCTTTGGTGTTTTATGTGGTTGAAAGGGAGAAAGGTATTTGTGTGTAAATTAGATAGGCAGTGAGAAATGGTTGTAAGGGAATGAATTGGGTAGAGAAATTTTCGTCTCAATTTTTATAAGCAGTGGTGGGAGATTTGTGTAAAGTGCGTCGCACTTACAAATAAGAGCGGCGCACTTTTACAAATAATTGCGCGAACTTGGTGAGTTAATGCAATAGCATTTAATGACTTTACTGGAAGTTGCGGCGCAATTTTGACTAACCAATAAGTGTGGCGATTTTGAGAGTTTAATGCATTGGTGCATTAATGGACATTAATTCTTCATCATTGGGAAAATGTGGCGGTGGCAACAATAGTTGTAATTTTGCGGCGTTGTTTGAAATTTCAGAGGAAAGTGCGCGCACACTTAACAAGATGCGGCGGACATCTTTGAATTATGGCTAGAAATCTTCTTTTCTGTAATCGCCTCCCAAAGAGTATAGATTCTTGAGCTTGTGTCTTTAGAGTTCCTTCAAGTGAACCTATAAGCAATTTAAGCTAATTAAGTATCGAAAGTTCACGAGAAATGATAAAATATATATAAATAACGCCATAGAAAACATGTATAATTTGGGCGTTATCAAATCCCTCCACACTTAGCTTATTGCTTGCCCTCAAGCAATGGAAGCGAGAAAATAAAATCATTTATCGTGACGTGGATAAAATTTGATTTTTTATAAGAGATTGCATTTTAGATAACTTTTCAGGCTAGACATATAGACATAGCACCTTCCATAGGGAAATTTTGATTTTTAAAAATTCCCTCGCCACTCAGATAGGGTTTAGATATGATTTTGTGAAGTCACTCAATTGCACAAACATAATCTAGACAGCTACCATAGGCTTGTACTTAACACATAAACCTGACCGAAGGGTGGAACTTGGGTACTAAGGATTCAATCTTACATGCGCGCACATAACTTTTATTTTCTTCGAACGATTATAACACATATATATAACTTACTTTTTTTTCATATAGTAAGGCTTGGCACAGGACTTCTTCAATCAATTTTCAGGTACTTCAGCAACATATTATTTAAAGGAGCGCTATGCAAGAACAAGGACTTGCGAGATATACTTAATGTGATAGGCTTCGGTCTAGTAAATGATGATTAAGCACAAGTTCTAGAGCTTCTAAATTATTGGCTCTCTCAAATATAATTATCAACCAATACCAATGTTCCAGAAAAGTCGACAAAGACCATACATACACATCCGTAACGACGGAATAGACACAAAACTAATCAACCTAACACGAACAAGCTAAAGGCATTAGTTATCTTAGGTACCAAAGGTGATACTTGAATATTTCGTAAAGGCTTAGATTTCTCACAATTTTATATTGATTGGGGTGTGTGCTAGCTATAATGTCAACAGCCGTTTTGGATTTGCCACACTAAGAGCATTTTTTACTTTTGTAAAGCATATAATTAAGAAATTTTCATAAAAAATCAGCTAGAAAAATTTTCACCGGCCAAAAAGAGGGATATGTTATGTATTTTCCTATTTGGCTCACATCCACACTTCATTTGAACACTGCCCACAATGAGAAGAACTGATAATAGAGAAAAAATAGGGAAATAAGGGAAAACGTTCTTTTAGGGCATCGAGAAATGCATAGCGGATGTAGAGCTATCTTGAGCATACTTCGTAACTTATCCCATATCTTCGATAAATTCCTGCATAAGAGTAAATAAACAAAAGCAACACAAAAATAAAAATAATTTGTGTTCTTTGTAGAAAATAACTAAAATTAGTAGAAGAATGTGAGGATAAACTCCTTAGCACGGTTTGCCTCCCGAGAAACGGTTAAATTTTTAAGAAGTCGTTAGCTCGACTCGTATTTTGGGAGGCCATTAGTTTTGGGAAAAAGGGAGTGACTTGCTTCCCTTGGGTCATTGCCCGTTCTTTCGTGATATAGTTTTAAAAGTCGATTGCCATTGACTATGAACGTCTTTCCATCATTTCCATATATTCAAACATATCCAGATGGAATTTTATGTTTCACTATATAAGGTCCTAACCATAGGGAATCAGAGTATCGGTTTGTTTTAAATTTGTACTTTGTCGTGAAATAGCAAGGACTTTAATTCCTGTTTGAATTCCTTTCTCATTTCTTAATTTTCGTCATGCCAGACCATGGTTCCTTTCCTTGTAAAGACTAGAGTTTACATAAGCTTGTGTCTAAGTTCATCAAACACGTGTAACTTAAAACATTCTTTGGCTCCCAACAAGCGATGAGATTTGGGTTACAATTCTTCAGTGCCCAGTATGCAAAGGTGTATCAATCTCAATGGTAAGTGCAGTTCTTTCCCATATATTAGGTTTTTATGGTGTAGTACCGATAGGTGTTTTGTAAGCAGTGCGAAAATCCCACAGAGCAACATCGAGTTTTCTTGACCATAGATAGCAGGTGTGTCATTAACATTTTTTTGTTCAGAAATCTTTTAAGAGCAATTTCAGTGTATTTCACCTTGACCACTAGTTTAAGGGTGAAAAGATGTCGAGTAAACTAGATTAACTCCAAACTTTTCATGTGTTATTTCCATAATATATGTTTACAGAATGAGTACCTCGGTCGCTGATTAGAGCTTTGGGCATTCCGAAATGGCAGAATAGTTTCTTCCGAAAGGCGACTACTACTCGGGCATCATTTGTTGTAAGCATGAGCTTCGACCCATTTAGATACGTAATCAACAGCGACTATAATGTATTCAAACTTATATAATTTTGGGAATGGTCCCATAAAGTCGATACCCCATATATAAAAAATTTCACATACTTGAATGTTGTTTAAGGGCATCTCAAACACGTTTTTTGATATAATTTTCTGTTCCTATTGACATGCTTCACTATAAGCGACTAGAGTATTAGCTTCTTGATGTATTGTTGCCAGTAAATCCAGAATCAAGAACTTTTTGCAGTTAAGTTTAGTCCATAATGTCCACGCTGTTGGTTCCGTGTACATTGATCTAAAATGGTTCGGGTTTCTGGTCCAGATATACAACATCTGATCATACCATTAGAACATACTTTGAAGAGATAAGGTTCCTCCCAAAAGTAGTGTTTGAGGTCAGAGAAGAAATTGTTTTCATTGATTGAAATTGTTCCATTCATTATTGGTTAATAATAATACCGTGACTAGGTAGTTTTTGCTAAGTCTGCGAACCGTGGTGTCACTAAGTTGATTTCCATAAGAGTAATCTCCAGAAATTTAACATCGACTTCACTGGTCATCGCTTGTTCATTATTTTTCGATTCGGATAAGTGGAACGGCTGCAAACAATTTATGTTCCTTTTTCTGTCTTTGATTTCTATGTCGAATTCTTGCAGAAGTAAGATCCTTCGAATATGGCGTGGTTTAGCATCTTGCTTTTTGAATAATGGTCCTAAGAGCTGAATGACATTACGAAAACTATGTTATATTGAAGAATAAAGATAGGACTGAATTGGTCAAATAGGCAAAAACTACCTCGCCATAATTCTTTTTTGGTTACGGTGAAATTTTGTGAGCGGATAAAGGGGTTTGCTTGCGAAGTATTTTGGGTTAAATTTTTTACCATCTTTTTTTGACCTTAAGAACGGCTCCTACACGAAATCACTTGCATCACAACATAGTTCAAATGGAAGATCCCAGAATGGGCATACTAGTCACAGGAGGCACATGTGATTTCTCCATATCAATGATTCAAAAGCTTTTTGACATTCACCATCGAACTCAAATGGAGTATCTTTTTCGAGCATTTTAGTTAGAGGTCGAGCAATTTTTAAGAAGTCTTTAATAAAACGTCGGTAAAAACCGGCATGTCCCAGAAAGCTTCTAACACCTTTGATATTACTGGAAGTGCGACGCACTTACAAATAATGCGGCGGTATTTGAGGAGTTAGATGCAGGTGTGCATACTGGACTTTTAATTCTTCAATCTTTGGAAAATGTGCGGCACACAATATTAAAAGTGCGCGTGGTTATGAATTTCAGAGGAAAAAGTGTGGCGCACAATGTAACAGTTGCGTGCGGAGCTACTTGAATTTATGGCTAGAAATCATTTCTTTACTTGTATTACGCCTCCTAAAGTGTATAGATTTCTTGGTTTGGGTCTTTAGAGTCCATCAAGTGAACCTAAAAGCAATTTAAGCTTAATTAAGTACAACAGTTCACGAAGAAATGATAAAATATATATAAATAACACCATAGAAAACATGTATAATTTGGGCCTTATCAAGAATCTTGGGAAATAATAAAGGATCTCGCCATCTATGACAATGAAATTTGGAATGACACAAAAGATCTTACAAAACCGGTCAAGGCAATCTCTTTGCCGCATGATGTCTCGAGTACATCCAACTGACGTCTCATTGAGCTAGAATATAAAGTCCAATGCTTAATGGAAGCTCACCTTGCTCCTAAACCATTCGTTCAAGTGAACAAAATCGCTTCTTCATGTGAGATCTATGGTGGTCCCCACGTCACTCAATATTGCATGGAAAATCTCAGCAAGCTTTTGTTGATTATGCATCTTAGCGTAACAATGGAGTGAGAGATAAGCAGTTTACTAATAATTTTGAGCCAATAAATTTTAACGAAGTCGCTAATGCTTGGAAGGACAAGCTAAACTTCAACTGGGCACGAACTCAAACTTTTTCAAGTCCCTCAATTTGCTCGTTATGAACATATACTTCCAATGCGCCCTATGGGTCCTTCAATTACCAAGAAAAAATTGAAAGGGTGTTATCTAATTTTGATTCTCATCAAGAAATCAGGTTGTCTAGTCTTGGGACCCAACTCAAGCAACAACAAGATGAAGTAATTAATAAAATCAACACATTATGGAAGGTGGTTTCAGAAAAATTAGACAATGCACACACTCGTGACATTGCTAAAAGTTATATGGTTCATGCTAATGTTGTTTCCCATGATCACCAAGATAGTGGGGTACTTAAGAAAAAAGGAATTATCAAGAGTCCATCGAAACTCTTTTCCCCGAAATACCAAGCACGGTCATCTTTAGGTGAAAAAAATAGGAACTCCTCATCTCCAAAGCGAGTTCACTTTGTTTACACAATCAGCATGGTAAGAAAGGAGGATGAACCCAAGGAAACCGAAATCTTAGAATCTTGTACGATCCATAGTGATGATCACAACTTAGTAGTGGAGGCTAAGAAAATAGTAGAGAGGGAACCAGGCGTTTCTAAGATAATGAAAGAAGAAGGAGAGTCGAGTGACATAGGAAATGATGATAAGAATAGTGATTTGGAAAATGAGGCATTTAAGCATGAAACTGAACTAGGAGGAGAAGAGGAATGGATGGAATATGAGCAACCACTTGATTTAATTGATGTACGCGATGAATTGGTCTATGAGTCCTTGATAGAGAAATTGCCAAGTTGTTCATTAAATTTTGACTTTAGAATTGAAAAGGGGGATCCTGGTAACCTAAAAATCCCATGCATGATAGGGCGTAAGTTCATTGCCAACGCATACATCGATTTAGATTTACCAATGAATGTTATGTCTTTAGCCTATTATAACACCATTAGGATTCAAGGGTATGAACATAGAAGATTAAAATTTGTTAAAATTGGAATGGATATGTATGTGTTTGTAGGAAACATGAGTTATGTCATGGATTTCACTATTTTGGAGAATGTTGAAGCCAATATTGACCTTAGCCTATCACAAGTAGTTTTTTGGCCGACCTTTTGTGGAGACCACTAAGTTAATACTAGATAGAAAAAAAGGGATGGATTACATTCACAGACAGAATTAAGGAAGTCACTTTTAAAACACCATATAAAGATTTAGAAATTGATGACTTGACTAGTGAAGGGCATGACTTGTTGTCATCTAGAGTAATACTTAGCGATGATGATGTAAGAAGAGGATGTGAAAGCGCGTTAGGTTTAGAGAGTGGATTCTATAAGGGCATTGATAAGCTTGGTCCATCATATAGAAAGGGAATTGAAAGAATAGATCTTGAAGTACCATTTGAAGCCGAAGGTAGTAGGACAAGTGAAGGAGTCACGTAAGGAAAGTGACTCCGAGTCTAGCTACAAGACTTGTTAATAAAGAAAATCGCTTATTAGGAGGCAACCTGATCTTTTAAAATGTATGCATTTTAGGAGTGTCGTGTGTTTTTAATTTTTATTATTTGTTCTTAAATGTTTGATTATATGTGATCATGCTTTGTTTTGTTTTTAACCTCGTCTTAATTTCAATCAAATGTATTTTGCATAAAATAAGTATAGGGGAAAACATCTGGTTATTAAGAACCATTTCAAACATGTAAAATAGATAATTTAAAGTTAATTCACATTTTATGTTTCTTTGTTTGTTTGAGTCATATGTTCGTACTAAGCGTTTTCGTGGTTTATGTAGTAATTTTTCCAGAAAATAAGTAATAGGATCTTTTTGCAGAAATTTTTCTAGAAAATGAAAATGCAAAACCTGTCAGGTGTTCTTGACAACGTCAGAACTGTAGCAAAAGGAGAAATCCGCGCTTTTTTGAATTTTTGAAAATTTATCTTTGCTAAATTTCCAGAATTTTTAATTTTCTAGATTCTTGCAAAAAAATCACAATTACATTAGTACTAACATTCTATCGTTATTGCTTTATTAGTATTTTAGTTTATGATTACATTGGGTTGTATATTATTTACCATCAATTTTATGCGGGGTATAGTTGTTTTTGTCTTTGATTTTCAGGTTATATAGATAAAGAGAGTCCGGAAGTTCTTTGGATTTTTACTTGGACGATTCTTGGATGAAGATTTAGCCGATTCATCATGTTTCTTCTCTGATTATTGAGCAAACCAGGGGAGATTAGTTTCTCTCGTCTTTTAATTATTTTCCCTTTTCACGTTTTTTGGGTACTTTTAGAACAATTATGGCAATGTTAAACTTAAGTGTAGGGGGATAATAAAAGCCTTAGAAACTATTCTTTTATTTGCATTTGCTTTGTCTTTAAAATGATGTGTAATATACCTAAACATAGTTTAGGACGATAATTTTAGCCCAGATTTAAACAAAAATTATGGCATATATTGGTGGAACTGTAGTATTAAGAGCATCTCATGAATAGGAGTTATATGACTAGCACAAAAACCCTACCATTAAAAAAATTCCACCCCCAAAATGTGAGGTTCGTCCCTAGATCTTTAAGAATAAAAGCATTCATTTTTAATGCTTGTGAGAGTGTACCGATAGTATATTAGATTCTAAAACTTGCTTTAGCGATGCATCCCGAGACTGCTAGTGAGATCGCATTCGTGTGATTATGATTTACTAAGTGATAAGTGGCATTAGGATAACCCTTGTTTTTAGCCTGCGTTTGTTATTGTTATGATGATCTCTACCCCACACCCTTGCTATGCACTCATTTTTAGTGCAAGATATCCGTAGTACACCCCACCTGAGCCTATCCTTTTCGCAGTTCTCATAATTTTCTGGTGGATTCCAGATTATTAACGAATAGCATTGTTTACACCTCACTAAAATGTTACACCCAAATCGCCTTAGCCCCCTTGTATGTACTCATTTTTAGTAAATTATTGTTATCACAATTGTTTAACCATAGTTAATTGTTTTCTTGATTACATGGTTGCTAAGTCATGTCATTTGTTAGTGTACACAATTTTGGGATGATTGAGAATCATGGTAGTTTTTAATTTTATGAAGAAATGGAGAAAAAAGTCAATTTATTACCCCCATATGTGCTTAATATACTCCATGTTTATTGATCCTTCTAATTTGGGTCATTAGTTAGTTTATAATTAAGTTATTAAAAACTCATATGTAGGGATGTTAATATAAATCCCGAGTCTTGTATATTATTTTATTTTCAGCAGATGGCAGGGCAAAAGTGTATATGAAAAAAAGAGAAAAAAGAAAAAAATGAGAAAAAAGCAAAAAAATATGATAGAATATATGGACTGCCATCCTGCTTTTATTTAAGTCAAGAAAGAGTCGGGAAAAGAAAATAAAGAGCTTGATGTATAGTTTTGATTGTTAGAGTTTTGTCGAGTCTTGGCTTAGCAACACCTTATTACATGTGATCTTGTGAATGATTGACTTGCCACTAGTATCCCCCATTATCCCTAACCGTGTTTCCTTTACCCTACACTTAACGTTACAACCCTTTAAAAGACCTCGTTGATGGTAATTCCTAGGTGCTTACGTGAAAGCGGTGGATGTTTTGATCATTTATTAAGATTATGGTAATATATATGCTATGATAGGTAGTGAGTGTTTATTTTCCCGTTTCTAATATTATATGATTCATTATACATCCGAGAGAAAGAGAGAATCCAAACACTTATGTGAGGTGCTAGTATATGATTTTCGTTCTTTTAATTACAAGGTTGATCCAGTTGTGCCATAAATTATCTTCACTCAGTAGGTTAAATGCCCTCGACTTTGCTATTTACTAGGTAGAAAAGCTTATTTGTTTGAGGACAAGCAAATCCCAAATGTAGGGGTATTTGATGAGGTGTTATTTTATACACTTTTTCAGGGTCTAACCTCCAAAATAATGCAAATATGCTCTATTATTGCACTAAATCCTTTCTTTTTGTGTAATTAGCATTTGGGAAGCACTTGAAAGAAAAGGACATGACTTGGGCTCGATTCGGGAAAAAACTGGACAAAAACACAACTTGTCAAGCTGGACTCCCATCTTGACGCCTTCACCAAATATGGCTAGAAAGTGGATTTTTGGACGCAAAGTGTGACTCCTTAGTGTGTGGAGACGGCATCACCAAAAGTGCTTGACGCCGTCATAATTGCATAGTGACGGCGTCACAAGACGTAGCGACGGCGTCACCAATAGCCGACTGAAGAAACCCTAAAGGGATTCGACTAGCTGACGGCGTCACAAAATCCTAGCGACGCTGTCATAGCCCAAATTTTATAAATACAAACCTTATGTTTACATAATTCGTGTGGAAACTTGGGAGAACTTTTGGTGCAGTCATATTGGATGATTTTTAGGGTTTTCTAACCCTTTTGTACTCACATACTCACAGGTTTAATTGAAGTTAAGTTATTCCACTTATTTAATCATTACAATATGTCTATGTGTTGTGTGATTTTTTTTACTTTTCTTCATATTAACATGCTAGGCTAAATCAACTAGTGTTTGCTTATGATTACATAAAACCTTGTTGTGATCTTTAACTTTATTGCTTTTTGTTAGTGGTGTGCACGTTAGGCTCTAGAAAACTAGATATAAGATATTACATTAGCATAGACGTTTAGGGAAACGTAATTAGGTTAGATGAAACCTTCAATTAGCTCTTCATAACTAGTTGTGTTTGGGTAGATTCCTTCTTAAGTGTTTATTGTGCGTGATTTACTATTGGGTGAGTGAGGCGTGTTCCAGGAGCCCTTACTTAGGTGGTACGTTAGACGTAGTTCTCTAACAACCGCAAATAGAAATAAGGGGTATACTTTACACATTAGAAGTAACGAGGGTTGCAATTAAGTTAGCGACGAGATAAATCTAGGGACTAGTGCATGATCAAGTGAGCACATTTTTTTACCTATACGAGTTTCCCACCAATTTACATTTCTTGCATTTAGGAGTAGTTATTAGTTTAATCAAAACCCCCTTCAAAACCCGAGATTTTACTTGCTTTCTAAAAAACATAAAAACACAAAAATACTTTTCCTTCAACCTTTAGATCTTAGTGAAATACGATTCGAGCCTACCTCACTATTCCCCTAGAGAACGATCAATCCCCCGAGTCTTGCCTATACTTCACTGCAACGATTATGTACTCTGCCTAGGAGGATTGTAAAACTTCTTTCGGGTTTTACAAAACACTGCATCACTTATGAGTTACTTTCAGATTGTGCCTTAACCCATTTCTTTCTTGGTCTTCCAGACACCTTCCTTACAATACGTGGCAAAGGGGGTTTATGTTCAGTTCTTTTCCACATTTGAGATCCCATAACTCGTCTAATACTAAACTGATAGGCATTAAACCATTTCTCTTGTGTATACCAATGACATACACCCTCCTCTAGATCTCTATTCAGATGCATGTAACGAGCCACTGCATTCACACAGGTCACACCACTTAATTGCCACAACTTTTTATTTCTAGGTTCACCCCATAACTATCATCACCTCTTCTAACCTCCATTTCTTAATAAGCACTCTGGTACACTGTCCATTTCCTACAATTGAATAAGTTAATTTTTTATGTTGTGTGCACAGGTAACAATGAATCAGTACAATGCTAAAATATGACTTCAATTACCTTTGTTCTTTTTTTCCAAAGATTCCAATTGTTTTTTATTGATGGAGTGATAGTGTCCTCTAATTGCATTACAAGTTTGTTCGTTGCAACAAGCCTCTGCATGATGTATAACCTGATATCTTCTAACATTGTAATGATTGGTTTTGATATTTGCACAACTATGGCTCTCTTGAAGCTTTCAGAAATACCATTCTCAAATTATGCACACTTGGTTTCATGTCTAAAGAAAGCTCTAGACCAACTATTTGGATTTCTGGACACTAGGTGATTATATGCTTCCTCACTTACACTTTTAGGTAAATCCATTTTTGTATAAAAAAACATGTTTCACTGTTGTTGATGCAACACTCTAAAAAAGTCTTTGGAAATGCAAACTTGTATACTTCCTCTTGAAGTTAGCATAGACATGTCTGGTGCACTTTATATGTTCTACATTTAGCAACCAATCATCAACAACATCAAGTAATCCATAAGATAAAAAATGTATTAGTTCATACCAACAATACAAACTTACTATAATAAATGTAAAATATGTATAATTTGCTACTGATGCGGTCGTCGTAGGACTTCTACACGAAGTTTTACAACTCCCTAGGCAGAGCACCTAATCGTTGTAGTAGTATAGGCAAGACTCGGGGGTTGTTATCGTTCACTCGGGGAATAGGTTGGGAAGGCTTGATCATGGTCTAACAGAATTGTAAGGATTGAGAGAAGATTATTTTTGGTGTTTTTATGTTTATAGGATAGCAGGTAAAATCATATATTTGAGAGGTGGTTTGGTTTTAGCTATTTAAACTAAATGACAATCTAAACTACTGGTGATAACAATAAGATAAAAGATTGTGTTTATTTAATCATGTATTACTCCCTAGTTTGCTTCTCCTAGTGTTGTTGCTTTGTCACCCTTGTGATGATCTGTGTAACTATTTCTTAAGTCATGAACGAATTACACGAACCTGCCGTCTACTTAGTATTCGGCTAGAGCAACACACAAGTAAGGTAGTATGAAGACTATTACAAGGCCCCTATGAGTACACTAAGTGCATGTGAAATATATTAAGAGTGGATCAACCATATTAGGGGGCAAGGTAGTATGAAGACTGTTACCCGGTGGTATCTTTTCTACACAATCATGTTTTCCTAGACATATCAACAACGATGCAGATAAAAGATGGTTTTCTAAGACCTAACATGCACATCCATCACAAGAAGCAACACCACTAAGATCTACATTCTAGGTTTCATACAATCATAATTAAACACAATAGGAGGAACACCCATCTAAGATCTACAGCTCCTACGGCATTTCATAACACATTCTCCAATTAAACGACAAATAAGTGCAAGCAAATACACGCTCTCATATGCACCATAACAAATGTTAATTCGCAAACGACAATAAAGTATATGATATGAAATCAAACACACTCAAAGCAAACATTTTACACATTTTATTTTTGAATGTTTTTAAAATAATACCTATTACTTGATTTCTCTCACATGAGTTAGAGGAAGTACAATTGAGTTTTTTAGCCCTAAAATCATCCCTAATAGCTCTTAAATTGAACTAAAGGTTTTTCTGTACCCTCATTTTTTTATCTTATAGTTACAGCATCACAAACCCTTAATTTCGGTATTTTCAGTAATATATAGGAAGAAACATCCGTCCTGACGACGGACGTCGTACAAAGAGTTCTCTCACTTAAATCGTGCCCGTTCATGAAAAGAATCGAATAGTACTAGATAATGGCGGGTAATACGTGGTTTACTTACTCGACGGTTGGCGCCTGCGGTCTGTGAGACACTCCATGACAAATTGACTCCTTTGGGTCTCTTGGTCCTTTCGTTTGTAACGCACGGATTACCATCTCCAGCTCCACATACTCCTCCAATGGTCAGCAGAACACAAAGTACGCTATAAATTTGGAGACAAGAAAACCTCTCCAACCACTGTAGAGAAATTCTTGATCAATGTTGGTGTAGGTCCGTAGTCTTGTTCGTTTCTTCTCCACAAATAAGCCACAAGAAGTTCACGTGTAATTCTTCCCAAATGGTGTCTTCCAAATAGAAAAATGATCTGAAAAAAAGGGAACGATTGAGTATCTATTTTGCGGGACATAAACAACACGATTAAATAGAAAAAGTGGGGGTTAAATGACCACCGAAACAAGTATATAAAAATTGATCACCACATTCAAATACCCCTATACTATTGTGGGATTTATAGCTTGTCCTCAAAAAGCAAATGGGCATTTCTACTAGACCAGTAAATAATCAATATGAAATGGTCAATGTTTACCTACATCTTTAAAAGTATTCTACAACACAACAACCTCTAAAGACCTCTTAACTTAAAATCACTGAATTAAGTTATACAACAGTTTGCAACCTCCGGACCATCATAAATTTTGTTCTGGTGATTTCTCTCTTTCCACTCGGCAGGTGATGAAAAGGGAAATTATAAAATAAGGATGGTCACAGAAAATCAAACAACACCTCATTACCTGTCAAGCAAATAAATAACCATAGGCTTGTTAAATGATCAAACCTCCCACCGCTAGTTGTAAGTATTATTCATTAACTATCTATAGAGGTCTATTTATAAGTGGATGTAGGGTGTAGGTGTAAGATATACAACTAAAGTTAACTGAAAGGATGGGATACATTTTGGGTGGCTTTGGTTGAATATATAAGTGGATAGGGTTTAGCTAATTGAATTTACAGAGATCGAATACACTTTGGTTTTGGTTGCTAGCCAAGACCCTCGGACTCGCCGTAAGGCATACAACCGGGCAACATTAAAAAATTATGGCATATAAAAAAACCAGAACCAATTTCAAAAGACTTTCCAACCACACCTTTCTCAAAAAAAAGATATACAAACTCTCTACATCAATGCTCTTTCATTTTTCTTTTCCCTCATTTTTTTAAATAACATAATTAAAAACCCCAATCCATCAATGGGAGGATTTAATAAAATAACGTCAAACCCACTTCTAACACCTTCGAAGCTTTATACTTCTAAAACATCTCGATAATTTATCAACTTACTAACTAATGCTACGATCCCGTATTGAGGCTGTTGATCAAAATAATCACTCGCGACATGATCCTTTTGACACAACACTATGGGTGCGTGGTATGACTTAACTTTTCTTCCCCATCCCTCTCTGCCAGCCGAAATAGAATACTACTATGAAGTCCCAATTCGTGCCAAAACTTAATATTTACTACAGGATCGGACTCTAGCATTCGTTACACAAATAATTAAACTTGGTTATTCACAATAATGATACTAAAAGTGAGTACATACTCAAAAAAATGAAACTAAGGCTTTTTTTTTTTTTTTTTTTTTGTTACGTTAAGACGAGTTGGTTTCAAAACGTGTGAACAATTTGCAGCTCCTTTCATTAATAATCTGGAATCCAATAATAATAATTACGAGAAACCGTTAAAAAATGATAGGGTCTCACCTTTCTTTTCGGAGGTTATACTGGCAAGGTGTATAATTCCCTATTGCTACTCAAAAATGAGTGATGGAAGGGTGTGCGGATAGTTAAAATGAATTCGATGTGCTGACCATCATAACAATTACTTGTTTAAAAACATGGGTTTAATCCTAATGTCCTCTTATCAAGCAAATCCTAATACTTACTATGCGTCTCGAGATGCATCACAATAATAACAATTTCTAGAATTAATACACTACCATACCACATATAGAATTTTACTAACAGGCCAGTACATTCTAAAAAAGGTAACAAAACGGCAATGCATCATGGGGCCGTAACAACAAAATATACATGCACCCTGCATATCAACCTAAAACATCGAACCGGGTAAAGATAAAATCTCTGGGTTAACCGAATGAAGGGTAACCACCCCGTCGAATTCCTAAAGATTTAAGGGCGAACCTCACATTTTTGGGTGGACTTTTTAGAGGTATTAGGAATAGACATGCACGCCTGCAGATCAACCTTAACTCGAACCGGGTAAAGATAAAATCATCTTGGGTTACCAATGATGGGTACCCGAATTCCTAAAGATTTAAGGGCGAACCTCACATTTTTGGGGTGGACTTTTAAGGGTTATTGTGCTAGTCATATAAATTCCTATCCATGAGACGCTATTAATACTTGGTTTTCGTCGGTATGTGTCATAAAAAAATTTAAATTTGGGTAAAAATCACCTCTTATGCTATGTTTCGATATATTACCTATCATTTTAAGGACAAAGCAAATGACAAATGAAAGAATAGTTTCTAAGGTTTATTTTCCCCCTACACTTAAGTTGAACATTGTCCCCAATGTTCTCTAGAATTACCCATAAGAACGAATAAAAGGAAAAGAAAACACGGAAAAGAAACTAGTACTCCCCTGGTTTGCTTAATAATGGAGAAGAAACATGTGATAACTGGTTAAATCGTCCTCCAAGAATCATCCAATGAAACTTCCTAAGAACTTCCAAGCTTCTTCTCATCAAATATAACCTGTAATCAAAGACAAAGACAACTACACCAAGCATAAAATGTGCGATAGACATATATACAATGTGAATTTAGGGTTCGACTCGATAGATAGGATGAGAGAATTGTTAAACTCATTAGGTTTTGCAGGTTTACAATAGAAGAATACATATTTTAAATGTTGTGCAAGTTTTATTTTCAAAAATAATTAAAAACTTTGAGTTTTCTGGACCTGGGCGTATGACGCCGTCAGGGTTGTTGTGACCCCGTCATAGGTGTCGTGGTGATGGCGTCGCGTGTAAATCGTGACGCCGTCTCCATGTTCTGTGAAAACAAAAAAAAATTTGATGAAAAATTTCCTGCATAAAACCTGAGATTTTAACAATTCAATCATAAGACTCAAAACTGGCGCGAATTAATCTAAACAATTTATTTAACATGCTTGAACTTGGCTCAAAAGCCGGATAAATTCCCCTACACTTATTATTTTTAAAATACCTTTGATTGAAATTAAGACGATGTTAAAGACAATACAAAGCATGATTACAAGATAGTTCAAACATAATAAAACAAACTATAAAGAATTAAAACACACATGACACTCCTAATTACGGGAAAAGTAAATTGGGTTGCCTCCCAAGAAGCGCTTTTCTTTATTAACGAGTCTTGTAGCTAGACTCGAAGTCACACGTTCTTACGTGACTTCTTCTTTGTTGCCCATCATCTCTTTTTCTAACCTCATCAAGTACCTAATTCCTCTCTTATCACCATCTCCTTGTTTATACTCATATCCAATGAGTAAGCTTTGATAGTAGTGCATTCTTCCATGGCCAAAATTTTCTTCGTAGGCGGACGAGGGTATGGAATCGGTGCATAGACCCATAAGTCTTGTTTGGTTGAATATCTTCATAGTGCGAGGCATTTTGAACATGATTTTCTCATCATCTTGTTTGAATACAACTGTTCCCTCCTCTTCATTGTAAGTAAGGCCGGTTTCATCAATGAAGGGTCTTCCAAAAACCATTTCTCCGAGGTGGTGATCGATAATGCTAGTGGTATCTTCTAGTCTCATAAAGTCGCATTCATAGGCGAAGCTTCCTATGAAAATATTTAGGCCTCTTATTCTTCCTACAAAGTTACTAATTTTATTGGGGTTTGACGGTTTCTGCCTTGATCTAAGCCCATAAGTCATGATTTGATTATATTGACGCCTAGACATGATGTTGATTGGTGATTCTAGGTCTATGTAAGCATGTCTCTTAAAGAGGTGACCGACCATGCAGGAAATTTTTATGTTGTTCGGGCTTCCGACTCTTATCCTTGCCTTCTCCCACGGAGGTCGAGGGTTCTTTAATAGCCATTCATGATGTGTTAGTTCCTCCATAGTTAGGAACAAGTTAAAGTTTTCACCATCTTCATCATCTTCCTCCTCTTCGAGTATCTCTTCGACCTCCTCATCAGTCTCAAATTCACTCTCGTCTTCTTCGATTACTTCTTCTACTTCCATGTTGGTCTCCATTTCATTTTCTTCCTTGCCTTGCTCCTTTACCTCTTCCTTCCCTTTTACCATACCACCGAGATTGAGATTGCATGCGTTGGTCGATGAGACGTCTTCTTTTTCTGTATCATTGTCCATGCTCATGATAACGATTGAATTGACGAAATAAACGTGTTTTGGGCCTGACGGGTTTTTGTTCAGATCTTTTATGGATGCGGGAGAGAGATATCTTTGGGAGAGAAATTTTGAGGGGCTTTTGATTCCTTTCTTCTTAAGTTCCTCCCTTTCGTCATGGCTGATTGTTGCAATGTTTTTGGGAGCCATGGGATTTCCTGCATTTTCGGGGGTAGACACATCATTGAGTTTCTCGAAAACAATTTTCCAAAGGAGGTTAATCTTGCCAATCATGTCGTCATGTTATTGTTCTAGTTGGATTCTTAGGTGAGATAACCTCTTCTTTTGGTTAGAGTCGAAATCAAGTATTGCCTTTTCAAGCTTCATTTGATTACTAGAGGAGTGGACGGAGATTGATCCGCCTTGTGGGATAGTGAAGGTTTGGGTATGTGCCCAATTGAAGTTTGGTTTCTCCTTTCAAGTGTTGGTGGCATCATTGAAATTTCTTGGTCCATGGTTCAGAGTGAACCTCTTACCCCCCACTTCGTTTGTACACGAGGATGCGTAGTCAACAAAAGCTTGCTCGGGATTTTTCATGCAATATTGAGTGTCGTAAGGACTACTGCAGATCTCACATGAGGTAGTGAATTTGTTCACTTGAGTAGGCTGTGTCGGAGCAAGATGAGCTTCCATCAAGCGTTGAACTTGATTTTCAAGCTCGATTAGACGGCGGTCGGATGTACTCGGGACATCTTGAGGCAAAGCGATTGCCTTGACCGGATTAGCGAAATCCCTTGGGTCGTTCCAACTTTCGTTGTCATTGAGGGAAAGATCCTCTAGTAATGCCCAGGATTCTTTGGCGTTGAGGTCACGAAGCTTACCACCGACCGATTGGTCAATGGTTCATCTTGTGACGGGATTGACATGGTCATAAAAAATTTAGACTTGGAGCCAAGGGTCTATGCCATGATGAGGGACTTTTTGGAGTAAGTCCTTGAAACGAGTAAAAGCTTCGGATAAAGATTATCCATGATGTTATTGGAACATCAAGATATCGTTGCGGAGTTTTGCGTTCCTTCCCGGTGGAAAGAATTGAGCAAGGAATCGGGTAGTAAGATCCTCCCATGTGGTGATGGATCCTGCTGGAAGGCGTTCAAGCCAATTGCTAGCTTGATCGCGTAGGGAAAATTGAAATAAATGCAGGCACGTTCTTTCCCTATTTTCACCGTCAAGGTCAAGTGAGTCCACAAGTTTAAAAAAATCTTTGAGGTGTTGATTTGGATCCTCGGACCGAAGTCCGTGGAATGAGCATCCGTTTTGCACCAACCGGATTGTGTCGGATCGAAGAGGTACCACATTGTTCCCTACGGGGAGCTCGATGGTATTCCTATAGCCCTCGTGGCTTGGTTTGGAGTAGTCTCTTAGAGTACGGATAGGATTTTCGTCTCCCATGATGGTTGACGATAATGGGTTACGAAACATGTGGAAATAGCACAAAGAAAAGATAAACTACAAGAAAGCTAATATGTAGAAATTGAATTCTCACTTGAAAGGATTCAAGCGAGTAGAACTAAGCTAAACTATGATCAGAACCTAACTATTCACCAGGCGACGGCGCCAAAAACATGATGCGGTCGTCGTAGGACTTCTACACGAAGTTTTACAACTCCATAGGCAGAGCACCTAATCGTAGTAGTAGTAGTATAGGCAAGACTCAGGGGGTTGTTATCGTTCACTGGGGGAATAGGTTGGGAAGGCTTGATCGCGGTCTAACAGAATTGTAAGGATTGAGAGAAGATTATTTTTGGTGTTTTTATGTTTATAGGAAAGCAGGTAAAATCATATATTTGAGAGGTGGTTTGGTTTTAGCTATTTAAACTAAATGACAATCTAAACTACTGGTGATAACAATAAGATAAAAGACTGTGTTTATTTAATCATGTATTAATCCCTAGTTTGCTTCTCCTAGTGTTGTTGCTTTGTCACCCTTGTGATGATCTGTGTAAATATTTCCTAAGTCATGAATGAATTACACGAACCCGCCGTCTACTTAGTATTCCTCTAGAGAAACGCACAAGTAAGGTAGTATGAAGACTATTACAAGGCCCCTAGGAGTACACTAAGTGCATGCGAAATATATTAAGAGTGGATCAACCATATTAGGGGGCAAGGTGGTATGAAGACTGTTACCCGATGGTATCCTTTCTACACAATCATGTTTTCCTAAACATACAGCGATGCAAACAAAAGCCGGTTTTCTAAGACCTAACATGCACATCCATCACAAGAAGCAACACCACTAAGATCTACATTCTAGGTTTCATATAGTCATAAATAAACACAATAGGAGGCTTAGTCTAGCATGTTAATAAAGCAAGAACATAGATGAATCAAATAACACATAGACATATTGAATGATTAAATAAACCTTACTTGATTAAAACATGAGTTGGAGGAAGTACAATAGGGTTTTTAGGCCCTAAGATCGTCCATAACAGGTGCTAAACGAACTAGGGTTCGTACCCTCTTTTTATTCTAAAGTTACACACACAAAACACTAATTTCGGGTTTGTATATATAGGAAAATCGCTGCGACGGCGTTGCATTTTAATCGTGACTCCGTCATGAAAGAGAATATTCTAGATAATGGGCTGGGTCGTGTACTTTGACGCCGTCATTAGATCCAGTGACGCTGTCTTGGTCTTCGTTGTAACGGCGTCACATTATATTGGTGACGCCATCTCCAGCCACTGTAGAGAAATTCTTAAGCAATGTTGGTGTAGGTCCGTAGTCTTGTCCGTTTCTTCTCCAAATGATCCTAAGTCACGTGTAATTCTTCCAAATGTCTTCCAAATGCAAAATATCTGAAAAGGAACGATTAAGTACCTATTTTAGGCATAAACACGCGATTTAGGGGGTTAAACGACCCCGAAAATGTGTATAAAATGACACCTCATCAGTTACCTTGTGTGCATCAGAGATAATAGTCAACCCCTGTCCTTGATGAAGGCTAAGATCGTCATGTAGCTATGACAAAAACCAACCCCGTGTTTCATGATTTTCAACCTTCACCACAGCCCATGCAGTGGGATATATTTGGTTATTAACATCTTTGCCCATTGCAGTTAGCAACTCACCCCTACAAGTATGTTTTAAGAAACATCCATTCAGCCATATACTTTCCTACACCAACCACCCGTCTCTAACACCCTTGAAACAAACGAAATTTTTTCTAAAATATTCAACACCACTCTCTGTTTCTTTCACATCTAGCCTACAAGTGGTACCAGGATTAGAATCTAGAATGGCTTGTATATACTCCCAAAGTCTCCCATAATGGGCAATCAGTCCACCTTCATGATCAAATAGTGCTCTTTATTTTGCCCTCCTACACTTACAAATGCTCACATCTATTAGAAACTTCTCTCTAATAGTTGACAACACCTTGTATGAAATAAATGGGTCTGCAATAATGTCCTTGGCTAAATAATGAGCTATCCATTTGTAAGTAACCAAAGACCCAAGGTTGAAATTTCTAGAACACTTGTGTTTTGAAACTAAAGTTTTAATTTGAAAAGAGTTTTATGTGCTCATCCAAGTAGCCCACAACCTAAAGGAATAAACTGGCTTCTTCCTAATTTCAAGTATTTTTTTCTTAGTCCACTTAGAAGAACCATTGGTCTCTCCCCTACCAGCCCTGCTTGTTCCCTTACCAACCTTGCTTGTTCCCTCACCACCCTTGCTAGTCCCCTCACCACCCTTGCTAGTACCCTCACCACCCTTAAAACCACCCATGACAGACTTAGAACAACCCTCAACAACTTTGCAACTCAATTCTTTAATAGACTACCTAGTCAATGGTTTGGAAAAAGAAACATGTTCATTTATTACTAAGTTAATTCCTTTTTTGGTTGTTGATTTGTTAATTCCTTTTTTCGTTGTTGATTTCTTTTGTTTCTTAGACTTTTTGTTCCTTCATTTTTAACAAGTTTCATAGTTTGTTCATCTCCCTCAGCAAACAACTTTTTCTGAGCATTCTTTTTAGGGTGTACTTCCTTGCACATCTTCATCTCCTACATCCCTACCACAATGAACTAGTAAACATTTCCAGTCATTCCTTTCATACCATAAAGCATACCAATTAGCTACACCATAGTTTGTTAAAGCTAATTTCAACTGCTATGGATGTTCAAACCTCATGCCTAAAATTGGTTCCATTTCATTACATGGTAATGTAGGATCATGTTTAGGATACACAACACCACTTTTAACTTTATGTTCAGGATCAATATGACTAGCAAAAGGGTCTTTTATTGTATCATCCATGCCATTCTCTATTGGTTCATCTATGTACCCTCTAAACTTACCTCTGTTGCTAACTAAATTGTTTAAGAAAGGGTATTGAGTGGTTATGTTTTTATCATAACATTTTCCTCACCTACACTATGAAAATCAACATACTCAAATTCTTCTTGTTCATTACTAGAGTAATACTCATCATTGTTTCACTAACATTTTCAATTTGTGAAGCATCAATAAAGTCGAGAACATCATAATCAAAGTGTTCAGTATACAAGTCAATTACCCATTTACTTATGTATCTTAGTCTCATAAATTCTTGAACATCATCATTTGTTTTTAGTTCTGTTAAACCTAGACGAATTGGCATACCAACTTTACAGTAATACAACCTATAAAGAAGTGCATGAACAAGTCTCCTAATAACTTCAAAAAACTAATCAACGAATTGCAATTATACAAAACTATTACAAAGTATTACAACTACCTATACTCCAATGCAGTGCATGAACAAGTCTCACTAAAAATACAACACCATCAAAAAATAAACTAACTACAAATGTTCTAGAGACATTCGAACACACTCCTACATCTTAGATTAAATTCTTTGATTTATCAACACTCAATCACTCATTATACACAAAACCCCAACAAAACGGGTCATAGTGTACACATCTCAATGCCCACATATGCCATCATGCTTAAGGTTAACTGTTCATACACGGTCTTTGATTTTATCTGAAAATAAAGGATTCAAAAATTAGGGTTCGTAAAAAATAGGGTTCATACAAAATTATTGTTTATAATGTCGAATAAAACGAGCAATAATGATGTTAAAGTACTAACCTTCCACCATTGTTTATGAAATTAAACAATAGAACATTACATGTCGCAAGATTTGTTTGAAATCGGGTAATGATTAGGGTTGTGTTCTCCAGTTTTGAGTTGAACTGGGAAAAGAGAAGTGTTAAGTGTTAGTATTTATATGGCGGGACCACATTTAGATATGACTAGGCAATCCTAGTCACTAAAAAAATTTGCCATCTCATTTAATACCCGGTAATCCTGATGACTTGTTCGGTACTCGGTCTTGATATTAGAATCTATACTAATTATAGGTAAAAAACGACAATCCCATCTGTCGTTTTGTACATGGGCTTGCGTTAGCCTGATTAC